>LGRX02012811.1:0-11438 GCA_001247695.2 Cymbomonas tetramitiformis
ATAATCCATCCACCAGAGCAGTGGCTCTAGCCTCGGCATAGCCAGGCGACAGGTGAGAACCTGTTTAATCCATCCACCAGAGCGGTGGCTCTAGCCTCGGCATTGCCAGGCGACAGGTGAGAACCTGTATAATCCATCCACCAGAGCAGTGGCTCTAGCCTCGGCATAGCCAGGCGACAGGTGAGAACCTGTATAATCCATCCACCCGAGCAGTGGCTCTAGCCTCGGCATAGCCAGGCGACAGGTGAGAACCTGTATAATCCATCCACCAGAGCGGTGGCTCTAGCCTCGGCATAGCCAGGCGACAGGTGAGAACCTGTATAATCCATCCACCAGAGCGGTGGCTCTAGCCTTGGCCATGCCTGGCGACAGGTGAGAACCTGTATAATCCATCCACCAGAGCAGTGGCTCTAGCCTCGGCATAGCCAGGCGACAGGTGAGAACCTGGATAATCCATCCAACAGAGCGGTGGCTCTAGCCTCGGCATAGCCAGGCGGCAGTTGGAGATCTGGATAAAAGCTCTGCGCATCCGAGGAGGCGGTAGGGGTTTAAAACCTTTCCTCCGGGCCGGCATCCCGAGAACTGTCAGGTAATTGGCAAACCTATTGTCATCACCTGTAAGTGTACCGTGTTGGAAGGTTTGAAACCTTGAGCGTGGTAATGGATGTGAGATCTCGAGCCTTGGGGGAGCCTGGTAGTGCAGATGGCAGACCGGTGAGAGGCCGACCCTTGTGCTTAAGAGGTTGATCTCCTTATTGCGGTGTGTCTTGGGAAGTGTAATGTCATCCCGGACAACAGGCGGCTGAGACCTGTATAATCATCCTGAGCAACAGTAGAAGATCTGTATAAAAACTTTACTGGTCCGACGTGGTCAGCGTGGACGTGACCTTCCCTAAGGGGGGGGAGTTGTGCTAGGAGGCAAGCACAAGAGCAAGAAAACGGCTAAGTACAAAACGCAAGAGTACTCAGTACGGAGTACAGTAGGACCGATCAGAATGATGTTGATGTGAGGTGCCTAGCCTGTTGTACGGAGTACTCAGTACAGTTGAGTTATGGAGAGAGTTCCTGAATGCATAAGAACTCTAAGTGTAACCAGTTTCGGGGATGAGAACTGAACCGAGAATTGTAACATAAAAAGCCGTAATATGCAGCATAACTATAAAGATTTACGAAACCGAAGTCTTGTAGTAATAACTTGAAGGATTTACGAAACCGAAGTCCGATAGTTGACCAAACGTAATCATACCTCGTGCGGTCGTTTAGTAGCTAGTAATAGTTAAGCCCGAAAGTGTGAAGAAGAGAAGAAACTGGAGTGGTAGCCTCCTACATTTTCGCTGTTTTATACCCCTATTTTGACCATCGAATTGGACGGTCGACCCCACTGCGCGCGCGTGGCTTTTTCATTTTGTTTTTTTCAAAGTTTTAAGGTTGCATGTGCAATTTCGATTGCCTTTTCCATTCTGTCGGATCTTCATACGGCTCGAGCTCAAAATTTCCGCTTTCAGGGCAAAACTGGATCTGTCACGAGCAATTCCTCGTTTCTCATTGGTCAATCTGAAAATGGAAGCTCCTGAGCTCTAGATTTCGGGTAGGTCTCCCGGAACTCGAGAGCTGCGCCGTGCGTTGCTGATTCAACGCAACATTGCTTCAGGCTCATGAAACCAGGTTTTCAGCGGGTTTCGCTTGCAGCCCAGCTTGTATGTGAAGTGACCTTTAATTTATTGACACCATACACGTATAAGATAAATATTATGGCGTGTTGGTATTGCGCATCCGAGGTCACGCTCTTCCAATTCAAAGAAATTCGAAAATGACTCGAGGAGCTTCGAATTTCCGCGGTGAGCGGGATGCTTAAAAACAGCAATATTGCGAGGTCACTTCAGCGCGTGTAAACGCTAAAAAACCTTCCTAGGTCACGTCTGTAAAGTTTTCTAACTTTATAGACGTGATCCCGTTCAAATGCGAAAGAAAGCTTGGCACCGCGCCAAGGGAGGCCTTATTGGCGGCGAGGCACCCATGCATGATTGTAAGGCGTCACTATCTGAGTCCGTGGGCCGACCGGTGCAAAACCTGCCTAGGAATGAAGCTAAGGTCACCCCCAAAGGTTGGCAACCGCGTGCGGTCTGATGCGACTGATGGGCTGACCGCAAATGAGCCAAAATGAGAAATTTTCAAAATTTCTGAGCAGCTTTTGACTCAGAGGTCCTAACTGACTTCTGAAAATTTCTACGGCATCACACGGGCGTGAATCATTATTATACATGCCCGCCGAATGCCCTTGCAAAATGACTCAGACAGTGACGAAACACAAAGTCGCTATTTTACAGCCCTCCGGAAACTTGGAATTTCCGAAAATGAGTTGCAAGTGAAAACATTCCGCGCGGGCACACCTTAACCGTGGGTGGAAACGTCCAAATCGGAATCAATCGCGCGATGGCGTCTCTATCCGGGGACATGGTGGTGCAGGATGAGGCAACCACAGAAGATCCTCTGCCTTCCGGTCACATCCCGCCGGCACTGACATCTCGGCTATCTGGCCGTGACCTACGACGAGTGGGATTTTCCGGCCTACCGGCATCCAACGCCACGGCTAAACTGGGATGTTCCATCCGTATCTCAACGGCTGATCGCAAATTCTTTTAACTAGCATATGTCAAAGCATGGAATCGCATCTAGTTGGGCTTAGGAAGGCCTCCTTGGGCCGGAAGCTGGTTGATGGACATTTGATGATTAGGGTTTTGGACTTGCAGTGCCTTGCACCTACGGGATTAGGTGATGTCATGGGGAGCCTGACTTTGTCATCTCGGTGTTTCACCCCTCGATCTGTGTCACTAGGACTGCATGTGTCACACTGCCGACCGACAAACATTAAAACACTGTATTCCGTAAGTATGTTTGTTTATCCGCAACTGGGTCCGCTTTCCTACAATTGGCCTTATACATATATAAATATATATATACTCCTTATACATATATAATATGTTGAACATGTCGGTTGAGTATATCATACCAATTGTTGCATAATATTTTTGCCACGGTGACTCTATGTTGTGATAAATGCTACTCCGCCCGCCGTAACGATTCACGCGTATTTTGGAGGTCCTAGGATTTACACGGAATACACATACCACTAAGAATGATACACGAATATACATGTAGTTAAGAACTTATGTCTATTACGTCTCTCAAGAAAGCTAGTTTTCACGCGTGACATGTATACCTCAACATAGGATGGACAATGCCACGCAAAAAACGTCTAAAGCCCCATGTTGGTTTCAAAATTAAAAGATGAGCTCATCCACAACGTATGTTACATACCGAAAGCAGGCCAATTGTCAACCGTGTTACCTAGCAAAATACTGCATGTGTCAATTACAAACAAGCTCGTCTATACTATTTCGAAAGTAGATATCTCGTCGTAATGCGGTAACAAGAAGAAACTGGATACGGAGCACTATAGTTTCTCACGTGATCCTAGTATGTACAGTACTGTGTATATGAACGGGTCTCCTTAGAAACCACATTAAAGATTGAGACTGATAAGTTAGTCAAGCTATCGAGCCGGTAATGTTTTTTTCGTTGTACACGTGTTTGGCAAGTTTCATGGACGGTTAATAGTTACTCAAATCATCAAGTTTGTTCGGCACCCGAGTAAGATATTTGTAGTCCTCAACTCGAAAGCAAGCCAACCGGATTCCACGTGTCGGCTCACATCGTAGGTGGCAGTTAAACAGGTGGTAGGGGAAAACCACTGTCATGCAACGGTTGTGCTCTGACACCAAAGGACAACATGCTATTGAAAACTGGCTTCAACCGGGGTGGAATGCACTCTCAAAACACGCCGGTTGCTCAGTCTACATCACGCTCCGGCCGTGCTCAGCAATACAAATGCTCGTCTCTGATCAGGCGACCTCCCTTCTGGCTCAGAACAGACGTGTGCCACCCTGACACGTGTCACTGCAAAGGTCACGACCATTGGTATCACCACCGGTACGCAAACCGACTAGCCGCTAGGCTTAAGTGGCTTCAAAGGAGACTGGAGACCAGTGCTATCTCCGAAGTCGTGCCGGCAGTTCATACAGTGTACGCGACCCGACCGCCAACACAGAAGAGAGATAGGAAAAATCAGAGAAAAGGTGGTGTCCATTCAAACACCATTTGTTGAACACGTTGGGTGGGTGGGTAAGGCGCTTAAGCACTGGTAAACTTGGTCACTGCCTTGGTGCCCTCAGACACCGCATGCTTCGCGAGCTCGCCGGGCAGGATCAGGCGCACACCGGTCTGAATCTCACGGGAAGTAATGGTTGGCTTCTTGTTGTACCTCGCCAGCTTGGCAGACTCACCAGCAATCTTCTCGAAAATATCGTTGATGAAAGAGTTCATGATACTCATAGCCTTGCTAGAGATACCAGTGTCAGGGTGCACCTGCTTGAGCACCTTGTAGATGTAAATCTTATAGGACTCCACAGACTTCTTCGACTTTTTCTTCTTGCCATCAGTAGGCTTGGCGACAGTCTTCTTCGCCGGGGTCTTCTCAGCCTTCTTTGGGGGAGCCATTTTCAGGTATGAAAGATTGAGTGTGGTATTGCAGGGAGTAAAGTTTGTGTTTTGAAGAGGAAGCTTGAATTTGGTTCAAGTTATAGCCGAGACACGCGGTCGTAAAAGTGACGACTTCCGGATCATTACGCAAGCTGAGAGTGAGGTCTTCATCGACCAATGAAAAGCAATTTATACAAGAGTGCAGGATCGATAATCTTTATCAAACCCTGTCAATTGCCACCATCGATCTTTGGAAATAACCTTGAGATATTTTGATTGGCCATTCGACTGGCCCTGTCCGTCCCAGATTTCAAGTCACCAGCTCAGGAAGCTTTTAAAGCGTTGGCAAGAAACTTGCGAATCATATTTTCAGGAACTCACACCAGTACTCTCAACTTCAAGAAACTAATCAAACATGTCTGGCCGCGGAAAAGGAAAGTCTGGGAAGAAGTCCGTGACTCGCTCGGCGAAGGCGGGACTCCAGTTCCCTGTCGGCCGTATTGCCAGGTATCTCAAGGCAGGCAAGTATGCCACTCGTGTGGGCGCGGGTGCCCCCGTGTACCTTGCCGCAGTGCTTGAGTATTTAACCGCCGAGGTCCTCGAGTTGGCTGGTAACGCCTCTCGTGACAACAAGAAGACCCGCATCGTCCCCCGTCACATCCAGTTGGCCGTGCGCAATGACGAGGAGCTCTCCAAGCTTCTCGGCCAGGTCACCATTTCCGGTGGTGGCGTGCTTCCCAACATCCATCAGGTGCTCCTCCCTAAGAAAACCGGCAAGAAGGCTGAATAAACAGTTGGCTGAGCCCTCTGACAAAACTGGTGTTGTTTAAACACCATCAACCTATGTAGTTATTTTACCTATTTTACCTTGAGAGCCCCGGGCCTTCCGGTGGAGCTGATGGTCTCCGATCGCAAGAGTGGTGTTTCCCTACTTTCTTAGCCCTCGATCCCGGTGAGTAGCTCACGCGATAGCAGTATGATGTCCGCTTTCATTCGATGTGGCTATGTAGCCGGGTTTATGCCTTTGCAGACGGTACAAGAACCTACCAGGTTTGCATGGATAGTCGGTCTAAGGTGTTCGGCGAGTTGTTCAGACAGGTGTCGTGAGAGCACTGGGAGTCTGGATTTTCAGGAGTGTCTGAATCCTTGGTAGAGCTGACAATGTGTGACGGGTAGTCCACTCTACGTTGCCGAAGTTAATGGTGTGCCTGCGTCCTCTACAAGACATCAGTTTTACTTTCTGCCGCCCGTCCACAACGCTCCTCTATAGGCACGGGTAGGGCGATCACTAGGTATGTTTGGTTCCGTAAACAGGTGCCCTGAGGTCACGGTGGTACGCTCGGAGCTAGAGGGCTTTTGGCCGACACGATCTCCCACCCAGCCCTTTTAGTCTGGACGCCGTGCGCATTTATCCAGTCAAGAGCATGCCTTGAAGTAGACCACAACATAAGCCGTTGTGTGGATGCTTCTTGATTTAGCTAGCAAGCAGACGAGCACGGTACTTCGCAAGCCAGTATGTTAGAAACTAGAAACCACGGATGGGCTGCGCACGCTTTGATCTTAGTGGGGGAAACGGACTCCCCTTTGACCAGACGATTTCAGGGTGTGGGGAAGGCGCGCGGTCCCCCTCACGACTTGAAAACCAAGTTTTTTGTGGGAGCTTATCGCTGATAATCTGCCGGAATCGTGAAGGCCGAAGGGTACCTGAAGTTCATCTAGGAGAGCCAAAGTTATAAGCTTGTTTCAATTTTACTGCATGTTATGGTAATGGACTCCTATACTATCACAAAGCAAGATATTAGTTCTCCCTTGCACCCTTGCACCTAAGGGTTGTGCCAAGGGTTCTGCCCCTTAACCGCACGGCGATGTGTTCAAGGAGCATCTCTTGTCCCAAAATCATAGGTTTGTAACACGTGTAAAGGCCGGGTCTCCGGTCTCGACCGCGGGGCACTCCTTCCTTCGCGCGCGCGGAGACGATACCGCGGGGCACCCACTACTAGAATTTGCACCGTGATAGGGTCACTGCACTAAACAATCGCCGCGTTACACAGCAGACTCCGGTATTCTAACCCGTGTCATTGTCGCGTGTTTCCGTTTATTACAGGGTGCGCTGTTCGCCAAATGCTCGTTTGTGACTTATATACTAGTTCGCGATGTTGCTATATTAATGGAGAGTGTGATATATATATATAATGCATATTATATATCACACAGACCGAAGGAAAACGAAGCGTCCGGAGGCAGTCGAAAGGCGGGTGCAAACTCTGAGATGAGATAATAAAATAACTTGGTTGTTTTATTAGCGGGTCGGAAACTGCAGAATGACAAATGCTGATGTGGCACCTCAGGGCGAGGGGTGAAACAGGAGACACTCTCCCCCACCTTATGGGGGGGTGAAAGTCTCTCTCTCCATGACACCACCTCACCCCGAAGGTGTGAGGTGCCACGATCAGCAATCACAAACAGGGAAACCCTAATTGAACACGTTCACCAGATTCAAGGGGCCTTCCCCAGCCCAGCTAGTACGGCTCTGCCCGCGCTAATCCTGCAATGCGTGCTCTAGGGGCTTACGCCCATGCATGTGCCGTGGGGATCACTACTCCCACGGGGTAGGCTGCTAAATTGCCAAGCAGACTGCAAGACGGCGGCGGCGCTCTCGATGAAAAAAGAAGCCAAGTGCCGCTGAAGTGAACAATTGTTCAACCAATGCCCAAGCGGGGCCAAAGACCAAAGCCGTCCAGCACCACCAAAACGAATGACTCGCAGTAGGGGGGGGGAGAAGGGCGAAGGTTAAAAATGCGGTGAGCGCGCGCGACGAACGCCTCGCACTTTGCAAACGTGACGAGAGAGGTGTCGAGGTGGGCGTGAGCACTGGTGAGAACACCACCAAACACCACCAGCTGGCAGCCAAGGGATGCGCCGGGTGGAGGTGTAGAATGCGGAGTGTCGAGCTCGCAGAGGTCAAAGTTGTTGTCGACGATGGCGATGTTGGACTCGAAGTTGGCGTCTGGTGCATGAGCACCACCAGACACCACCAGATGACAACCAACGGTAAGATGTTGTCGACGTAAACGGAGGGACACCACCGTGGAGTGCACAGCGGCCATACGCGCTCGCTGGCGTGCAGTGGACATGGTCACAGACTGCAGACTGCAAAATGATGCACACTCAAAGATAGGGTTCCCAAGCGAAGGAATAACTTCTCGAAAAATGAACCAAATCGAGCGATGTCAAAGTCAATTTCGTGTAGATTTTCGCAAGGAAAACTCCGGTCACGTCAAAAACCCCGTACAATAGGCCAATTTTGCTGCAGCAGAGGTGCTGCTGCCCAGATATTAAGAGCACGTTTGGGTTCGAGGTGAAAACGTAAAGTTTCGTGCAGTCGACAATTCCCAGTGATGAAAATACCTAAATGAGGTAGAATTCGACGAAGAAAACGGTGGTAGCGTTAAAAACGTCGCACGGTAAGCCGATTTTGTTGCAGCAGAGGTGTTGCGGTCAGATGTCGTCGTTGGACGTGATGATGTCGCACGTACTGATAAGGACGCTGACGCGAGCCTTAAGAAATATATGATATAATAAGATAGTGCAGTGTTATTGAACAGTAACACGCGCACAGCTTATGAGCGGGTTGTGAGTTGCAGTCTCCGTAGAAGATCTGCTGAAGCACAACGCTTCCTCACTTTTATACCTACGTCACCCATCATCTTAGATGGTACCGCCATTGGGTTGTGAACCCGAGACGTAGGTTGAACGACCAGCATGGTAATAACGACTAGTTCGTTCATGCTGCACATGCGAGTTCCGCGCATGCTGAAAGCTAAAGATGATTCTTGGTTTGTTTCCAAGATGTATCTGCTGGACTTTAGGTTCAGGGTTATTATTATGGGCTCTGATAGCCCCTAGCCTGACCCGTCTCTGATCGGAACCGTGACTCCGCTAGTAGCTAGGATGACAGTACAGTAGTACTGTACTGTCAGTCATCACTTCGTATTATCCGGGTTTCCGAGATGCATGAGAAAAGCACTCGGCCGAACTGATTATGGGAGCTTAGCCAGTTTGTTTTACCCGAGCGGAACACCTGTTCTCGCAGGTTATGCGCGTCACCACTTCCCTAGTAATTCTGATGGCACAGCGCCAAGCTGTTGCCATGATTGGCTAAGTTTTGACACAGAGATGGGGTGGGCGCCCCCTTAGACAGTGGCTTTCTCTCCGCAGTATGGCCTACTTTTGAAGTGGAGATCAGCTTTTTTTCGGCATTTATTCGGCAGAGTATCGTCGCTGAGTATGGTTATATTTTACGTTCCGTTTGATCAGCGGGCAGGACACTCCGCGTTTTGTGGGTCGCTCCCACGATTAGCCACTCGGCTCATGACCTGCTTGATTGTGCTATTGCTTGCTGAGGCTCCTGCAGGAAATGGCCGCTGCGGAGTTGTCCATTACTGTCGCACCGCTAGCCCGCAATCCCATCTCGCCGTCATTTTAAGAATGGACACACCGCCAAGACCACGTACACGCGCTAGGGCGCGTAAGTTAGCAACTATTTTCGATGATGTTGGGGCGCTGAATTCGGCTACCCCTACGACGCCGCATTTGGCTTCGGCTGACGAATCGGCTGCGGCTGCAACGCTCGTTCAGCGGTTACGAAAGGACTCATTCGATGTTCAGTGCGCAAAGACAGCAGCTACTAAAGTTCTGGGAGACAAAACAGCAAAATTTCATGGCAATGAATCGTCGGCTTCGGACATTTTTTCGCAGCTGGTTTCCGAGATTCAGCAGCTTTTCACGCTGCAGTCGCAGGCACTTGCACCCCTGTTTGAGCTGTCTGCTGCCAATGTCCCTGTCATGACTGCTGCAAATGAGCTATTGTATTCTGTGCTGTTGCTGCTGACTGCGCCAGGGTCTCCTGCCCGTAATTGGGTGGAGGCTTCTGGGGCTGATGTTCCTGCTGACGGCAAACGTGCCACCCTCGAGGTGGTGCGTATGCTCGCTGATGATTCGACTCCGTTCGAGTCTCTGACTGAGCTGCTTGACGTGAGGATCTCGGATGACAGTGACCCTGACTCTGGCATTCGTCTTTTTAACAGTTGTCTTCGGGATGCGCAGCGTCTGCAGACGCTGCCCGAAGACGCTGTTAAAAGGCAATTCCTCTCTGCCCTGTCTGGAGCGGCTTACGCCACGCTGGTTGACTCGTTTGCTCGAGCTGACCAGCGTGCGGCTGTAAGTCTGCTCACCCTGCAGGCGCGCGTGCGCGAGCAGTACCGCTGCGGGCGGCTCTCGGGCAAGCGCACTGCGGGGCGCCCCATGTCCGTAGCGTCTTGCACCGCTGACACTGGCCTGGCTTCGGCCATCGAGCGGCTCAGTTCTCGGTTGGTCAAGTTGCAGCGGGACGTTGATTCCCTTAAGAAGGCTGGCTCCAAGCCACCTCATGGGAAACACGCTCCGCGCGGCTTCCACCGACCTGGAGTGCAACCGCTTGCTCATTCCGCCTCTTCGGAGGTGGCTTTTGACAAGCGGTCTGGCACCTTTGTCCCAACGTGCAGGCACGATAAGTGCCGTGCCGTTGGGTCCAAGCATTGGCTGAGTGAGTGTCCTCACAAGGACACTCACCCGATGTCCATTTCGGCGTCCTACTGCCAAGCCGTCGAGTCTTATGACTCTGACGTGCTTGCCCTTCGTTTTCAGCGGTACTATGACGCTGGGGATGAGGGGTCCATGGAGCACTTGTGTGCTCTCGTGGGGCAACCTGAAATCTGTGAGCTATCTGCGCATTCCTTTGCTCCGGAGCCTACGGCTCTGCAGCAGTTCAAGGATGCTGCTGCCTCTGCTGAGACTGCACCTGCTGAGCATCTTTCCATTGGCCGTATTGCATTTGCTGAGGTCAGCGGTCCGCTTGCTGGTGGTGTCGCTGAGCCGACTGCCAGCAAGCAGCTGCTGCCGAAGGCCTCTGCACCCGTGCATGGTAGGACGATTGGCTTGCATGAGGTCAGCAGTGCCGCCTTCGTGCCGCCGTCTGCCTCTCTGGCTCTCGGCCCGATGGCTTCTGCTGGCAATTCATTCAAAACATTCAACACTGTCCACCCTGACTGGCTTGACATTGACCCTGAGCCTGTTGAAGTGTGTGACTCCGATGACGATGGAGAGGGCTCCAACTACCCTCCTGATGTCTGCCTGACTGAAGTTGAAGGGGGTGCACCGCCGGCGGCTGCGGCGTTTCGGCGGTTCGGAGTCCCCAGGGGCTCCAGGCCATTTGGCTTCGGTGAATTTGCTCTCACTCTCTTCATGGTGGCTACGTTTCTGTTCAGTGCTACGGCGATGCCGACACTCGTGGTCGGCGGTGGTGTCAGGGGCCTGGTTGAGCCCGGAGCCACCTGCGGCTGCGGTGCGGTTCATCCCGGTGGTGCATTACTGGATTCCTTTTGCCCGTCCGTGATTACTACTGGTTCGTCAATGCCGCCGCGGGATGTGGAACCGTTCTTTTCTCAATCGACCTCAGCGGCTCTGCAATTTGAGAGTCTTGCCACTCCACTTTGGGATCCGCCTGACCCACTTGGGTCTGGTGGTGTCAATGCTTATAAATTCTCTTCTCAATTGACTTCGGATGCTTTTCTTGAATGGGATCCGTATGCTGAACTCGGCTCTGCCGACCAGCTTTACAGTGGCTAGAGTCTACTTGTTTCAATCCCTGGAGGTGTGATTAGCCTTAGCCGCAGTGGTGGGTTGTGCCGGGACAAGTCCCCGGGCACCCAGCTAGAAGTATATCTGTTTCCGGTGAATGCTGTTTGTTATCTGCTTACTTAGCTCCGCTTGCCTAGCCCTATTAGCTACGGTCACAGCTCCGGGTGGTGTGCTGGACTTTAGGTTCAGGGTTATTATTATGGGCTCTGATAGCCCCTAGC
>LGRX02012812.1:0-22979 GCA_001247695.2 Cymbomonas tetramitiformis
ACATCAACGACGAGATCAGCGCGCCTGCACCCGCAGCCGCAATCACACGTCAGCATCAACAATCACGTTCATATCACCACGCCACACCCACTTCGTGTCTTGCCAGCTGATGTCTCCCTATCCATACGCCACCAGCTGGGGGGGCGGGGGAATATATTTAAAAAACTTGCCCTCCAATGCCACACCCACATCTCAAACCCAAAATCCCTCGCAACACCCCACTCTCAACCACAGCAGAGATACACCGCCATTTCAGCACCCAGCAATACCCCAACGCCCCGCCAGCCCTTACATTGCCGCCCCTCGTTCATAATCGCGACAGCTGTCACAACTACGAACACGCTTAGAAGGGGTCCCTCGGGCACCCCTGAAAGGCCTGTCACACCCCCCATATTCAGTCACGCTACCGCAGCCCATGTCAGACCCCACCGCAGTTGCCCCCATCGCGCCCGTCTCAGCCGACGGCAAACGCCCCAGCCATGACCCCCTTTTTTCAGTAATTGTCATTCCCCCCTCAGTCACGGTCCTACCCCAGTTCATTGTCCGCTCGAGCGCCCGGAGCATGTCACGTTCACCCTCCTGCTCAGATCGCCCTCCCAGTTTAAATCATGCACGACGCCTCGCCAAGCACTACATCGACGTCGCCGCGACCAGCCCGTGCCGATCCGCGAGAACCGCAGAGCGTCGAGCACGACATCACGCGAAGTGACATCACGACACGACCACACATGACGTCTCGGCAATGCATGACGGGGCAAACGCAAGCGCGCGTTGACACCAAACGCCGCTGTCACTGGGAACCAATGGTCACAGGGCATCCGAAACGACAATGGCATTCACGGACTTTCACTATGCTCGCTTGAGTATTTAGCTAGCTCCTGCTTTCGAAAAGTTAGATCCGAACCTTTCAAAACCATTCTGCGATATAGTGATATTTGCCTCTTGTGGCCTGGTATTAAATGTGATATTTGCATACATATACTTCGAATCCACATGAGAGCTTTGTCACTAGCAGTTTGTAAGAGTCTGGTTCGGATCCCCAGAGTGCCGGCACGCCACTCTGATGTATGTGCGAAGTCGCGCCGTTGTGCTTGTTTTATCTGCGAATTGCCCCCTGCGTTGCTCGCTTGCCTTTCTGCTTTTCATGCTTCCATCTGAGCCTGAATCTTCAGTCTGCGAGTGCAAGTTAGACCCGCGCCCGTTTTGCGAATCTACGAGCCGGCGTGGCAGAAGCGCGTTGCCGCCTGACATGTTGTACGTAGCACAGCAGTAGACACGCGTATCGCTGTTCCGCAGCGGTGGAGATCCGCAGCTGTCCGAAAACGTTCGCGAATTTAGGACACGCTCGTGAATTCCCACAGAGGGGCATTTTCCCCGTTGAGTGCCTAGCGGCGAGATAGCCCGAAGCTGCGGTTGTCATAAATTCACACCCGCGACGGCGAGCCGCCACAGTCACTCTCAGCGGTATTCACGTGTGTGCACGATGCGCCCGGCCTGTTTGCACCATATTTTGCACCATTTGCTTTGCGAATTCGAACCTCGCAGGGCTTGCTTGCCGAATATGCTCAAACCGGCGTATGTGACCGGCGTTTGGGAATGCACAACCGTTGCCGCGCTAACTCGAGCCGTGACTCCTGACTTTTGCCGTTTGACCAGGTTGTAGCCGAACCCATGTTTTTCCCACAGTTTGTATGATGTTAACTTTTGTGAATTCGACCTGCGCAGGCTGTGGCAACGTTGAATTCCCCGAACGGACCTGTGTGACAGGTTGGGGGAATTCACGGCTTACGGCGCGTCAGCGCGAGTCCAAACACCCGACTGCAACCTTTTGGCAGCATTGCAGCCGAATGTCTTTCCTTCAGTTTTCATTGTGTTTGTATTTGTGAATCCGACCCTTGTGGGCGTTGGCAACGGTGAATTCCCCGACGGGCCTGTGTGACAGGTTGTGGGAATTCATGGTTGGCGACGCGCCAGCTCGGGTCTGGACACCTGACCCATGCCTTTTTGCCATGCGTATGCTCGAAGCACGCCTTTGCCCGTATTTTCTTTCATAATTGTCGACGGGAACTTGTGCTTGGTTGCTCGAAGGGCACCAACTTGGCCTTGTGGCAGGTTGGGGGCATTCACCACAGGAGCCGCTCGTGCCGCGACCTGGGCGCACGGCACGAGAGCCGCCGTGAATGCCCAATTGCAAAGTGTTGTTTCGTTCTGCTGGAACGGTATCACCTAACAGGGTGCCGAACCTCTTCGTTGAATATATTTAAAAAACTTGCCCTCCAATGCCACACCCACATCTCAAACCCAAAAATCCCTCACAACACCCCACTCTCAACCACAGCAGAGATACACCGCCATTTCAGCACCCAGCAATACCCCAACGCCCCGCCAGCCCTTACATTGCCGCCCCTCGTTCATAATCGCGACATGCATACATCTTTCATGGAGATATGGGCATGCCGTGCCAACCGGTTCGCACCTTCGTGTTGGCATCTCCGGGGGAGGGTCCTCGGGCTCATGGACTTCGGTATAGGTCATGTCCACAACTTCATCCATCGGGGCCGGAGGTGAAGGTGAAAGCCTTTGCGGAATCATCCGCCTATCCCCATCACTCACAAGCTCCGGAGGACGATGATATGGTTCGCCCGATGCGATTGCATCCCGTATCTTCAACACCATTCCTTGGAGGTTGACGCCAATGGGAGGCTCAAGCAGCCACTTATGTTGTCGAAAGTGCTCCGTGCCCGGATCATCGGCCAAGTCCAATGGATCGGAGAAAATGTCCTCCCACGCATGCTCCTTAAAGCCCGGTTCATGCAAGTCTGAAATTGCTTGCACATAGCCAAAAAACTCTTGAACCGAGAAAAGCACATTAGTGCGCTCGGCTAAGCCGAAAGGTGGCCGGTTGCTTTGACGCGGCACGCAAATACGAACCGCGTCCTCATGATCTTCAGCCCTGCGAAAACACTGTGATGGTGAATTCATAGAAGATACATGGAAGACGTCCGCAAGTTGCGCAGAAGACGTTCCACACATCTTCGGTTTATGCATTCCAAACTGCATAAATATGCATGATAGATGCATGTGGGTTATGGAGACCAAGCAAGCACCTTGTTGCAGGGGAATGCTCATGACTGTAGACGGCTTCCCCAAGCCATGCCGCCATCTCATGATCCAGCTCGCGGGATGGCGACACCGTAGACACACCAATCGTTCACCGCTGCCTTCTTCCCCTTCAAGACCTCCGGCTTGGATTGACGGAAGACCTCCGCCGCGGATTCGGGGGGGTAGTGAGCATCGCTCGTTTGAAGGACGATATTTTGGTCTTTGGGGGCGCTTCCCCCTTTTGGAGATGCGCGGCACGTTTACTTGCCATTCTATCTCCTATACAAAGGACACTTGCTTGGCCAAGGTAGTGCGGAGGGCATCCTGAAGACAAACACTCAGAAGACATTCAGAAGTCACTTAGAAGACACCCGGAAGATATCTCTCCGACATCTTACCGACGTCTTCTTAGATGTGATTGCGGAAGATACCCTAGATACTTTCTGTACATCTTCCGGACATCTTCGGGGAATACATGTCTTCCTGAACCCAGAAGAGGTGCGGAAGACATGCGGAAGACACGCGGAAGACACGCGGAAGACAGCTCCCGACATCTTCCGGACGTCTTCTTGACTGTGCTTGCGGAAGATACCCCAGATACCTTCTGTACATCAAGGTAGCGTTTGCGCGAAGGCCATTTTTGCAAAAAATATTTAAAAAAATAAATTATTTGATGAATAGGTCGCCCTGACCACTTTGAAAATATTGGGCACTTCAAAATTTAAATTGGCCATGTGATGGAAAAGTTATGGTCGCCAACGCAAGATCTTCTCCCATACTTAACCACACTTAAGCACATACTTAAATCGCTCATATCTCACGATCTAGAATCTGAAAAGTTTTTGCAGAAATGGCCTTCGCGCAAACGCTACCTTGACATCTTCCAGATGTCTTTGAGGAAGACATGTCTTCTGGAAATCAGAAACTTGCAGAAGACACGCCGATGTTCCATCGAACGTCTTAACACCCCTCTTCGGGGCATCTTCCTCACTTTTTAGAGGGTCTTCTACGCGTCTTCTAAGGTCTACCTAATTTAGAGGGGTGTTAAGACGTTCGGTGGAAGATCGGCGTGTCTTCTGCAAGTTTCTGATTTCCAGAAGACATGTCTTCCGCAAAGACATATCTGGAGGGCAACAAGATGCACAGAAGGTATCTGGGATATCTTCCGTATTTTTTTGTATTAAAAAAAAACTTTTAAAAATCGCGAAAACAAAAAAAAAACATATAAGGTGCACAATATTGGGCAAAACCGTACTGTGAAGGTAGAATTGCAAAAAACCCCCAAGTGGTTTGTTCGGGAGAGGGGCAAACGTACCAAGTTACTAAGTTAAAACGGCCGACGAATTTGGTAGAAGAAACTGCTTTTGCTTTAGAGCACCATCGCTTCTAGCAACGGTCGAAGAGTCGATCACGCGCGCATGTCGCGTGAGACGTGGTGACTGCACGATAGCAAACCCGAAAAATCCGCCCGTCAAAAACCATCTAGAGTTCACTCGACCGATCCGACGCGATAGGTAAAGGGGCTCGCTGATCGACGGCACTGTTTGAATGTTAGCTTGAACGTTGATGTCGTTTCGATACCGGTACGATCACCGGGGTACGGAACGTGATGCGCCAGAGACGCCCGAAAGACCTCCTGCCCGTCTTCCGGGCATCTTTGCGGCGCTAAAAAGTACCCGTTTACGCTATTCCAGCACAGTTTGACTTTTTAAAAGGTTTTAATTTTTCCGGGAGCAAATTTTGATTGTTTCCGGAACAATTAACTTTTGATTTTCCCCGTAACAACGGATTTTGGCTACGGACAAGCATATTTAGGGTTCAGTGAGAGTTTATGGGGTTTATCCAGTAGTCAGGCACCCCAATAACCTAACACTAAACCCTAAATATGCTTTCCCGTAGTCAAAATTCATTGTTACGGGGAAAATCAAAAGTTGATTGTTCCGGAAACAATCAAAATTTGCTCCCAGAAAAATATAGTTCCCTTTTTAAAGAACTCAGAAAACAAAATGCCTAATATCTTGAAAAGAAAGAATGCTAGCGGTGTGAAGGAGGGGTGACCTCCGGGAGAAGTTTGAGTCGTTCGTCGCGGCGGTGGGAGGCGACGCCGCGACGCAAACTTCATCAAGTGGCTCGTAGCAAGGGATGGGGAGCAGGGGAGCGGAGGCGGTGGGGGAAACCAGCGGGGGGAGTCCAAGAGGAAGCTGTCCAAGACGGGCATGCTTCACTTCCAATCGGACTTCACCCGCATCCTGGTGGAGCGGGTGGGCGACGGGCGGCTCGACCCCATCTTAAACGTATCGGACCAAGCGAGTGCGGCTGCGGCCTTCAAGGACGAAGTCCTGGCCTGCAGCGATGATTACGAACTCCGTGAGATCGGCAGCAACCTCGTGATGCCCTTTGTTTCGTTTCTGGCGTATAAGCTGCACGACGTCACCCCTCTAATGATCTCTGGTGTCAGACGAGAGCACATCGACCAGCATGTGGCTGCAGCCCGCCGGAACTTGTACAGAGACGTTTCCAAGAGGTATTTCAACGACTTGATGGAGTGCAAGCTGGAGGATCTTGCTGTGGCCACTGGATTAGATCCTCGATACAAAAGCTTCAAATTTAAGTTCGTGGAGAAGTGGAATAGAGGTGCGCTGTTCAACACATACAGATTGTATCTCGACATTCTATGTCCCTGCTTGGGAGATGATGACACACTCTGCGTGCCCAGATGAGAATAACTTATGTATCTTTGCCTGAAAAGCTTATGGTTGCTCGCAGGCAATTTCACTCCTAGTGTTGGACAAAAGTGGCTGCGGGATGCCTTCTATTCTGACTGGAGCGGTGATAAAACGAATGCCGCTGAGCAGCGATCGGCACCAACGGTGCACACATCTGAGGTTGTTGAGATGGAGATCTTCCTTGATTGCTGCGGCAACACAGGTGTGGAAACTATTGCTGCGGACGATTTAAGTCAGGACGAGATTACAAAGTACTTGGCCCTGCCGGATGCTGCTCCGTCTGTTGACCCCATTGAGTGGTGGCAAAAACACAAATCAGCCTTTCCCAAGCTGTGGCTCATGACCCGTCAGTTCTGGGGACATCCTGCAACCACGGGTGGAGTTGAGCGTATTTTCAGTGGGTGTGGTATCCTGCATGGTGATCTGCGCAAGGCTGTCACCGAGGGCACTTTGGAGCACTTCATGATGGCAGCTATCAACACTGTGTAGAACGTTTGTGTAGCCTTGCCCGTGACCTCCTCCTCCTAGCTGTGAGTAGAGTAGAATATCATAAGTAACCTGGACACCTCCTCAAAAATACATAATAACCTGTCTATCTGTGAAGGGGAGAAATCACCCTGTTTTGCTTGAAGTATCGGCAGTATCGATGGTATCGATATTCACAAGTTCTAGTGTGTCATAACCAGCCTATTATCGAATATTGAGCGTCTACTAAAAGTATCGTTATTGCTCGATTTAGGATATGGAAAAAAATGCACAATTTGTATTGATCGACGATGGGTCAGTGAATATCAGTATCAATCAATCTCGGTTGTCGTAATATTGCTACCAATCGATACTGAAATTACTAATATCGTGCACTCTCGATACCGAAAAATGCACCCGATGTTGAGCCTTGCTCCTGACTTTACTGCCCAGTCCTTTAGTGTCTTGTAAAAATCCTCTTGTTCCTCTTTAAGGTTTGCGTCATTCATGTAGCCACTTGCCATTGAGAGGGGAAAACCTCTTGTGCCTGTAAAACGGATCATGACTGACCTTTTATGTTCTCCGTCCACAAAGGTTGCACTGGGTGTCAAAGGAATATCTTTTGGATTCCAAACTATGAGAGATCCAATAGATGCCCTGCCATTTGTGTGGGAGGTCCTGAAGCTAAGTTCCTTTTGCAGCATGAGAGTCTTTACCATCGCCAGATTGGAGTTTGATATTTTAGTTTCTGACACGCAAATAATGTGTGCCTTTCTGTCCAGAACCAGGTTGCATATAGTTTCCAATTTAATCATACCGTCCTGGTCCTCTTTTGTGTGTCTCAAACCCCTCATGTTCCTTCCCATAATGATGATGTGATCCTTACCCCCTTGAGCCTTCTGAAGCTCCTGTAGTCTCTGGTTTTCTGCTTCGTTTCTCGTGTGCTTTGCTTTCTTCTTAATGCACCTCCCATCTATTCCATATAGTTTCTTGTGAAAGAAGATACTATCCACCAGTTCGCATTGTTGGATCCTTTTTTTAACTCTTTTTCCTGCCTGGTGCCTTGGCCCTTTGTTTGGAGAAGTTTTGTTTTTCTTTTTGTCAATGTTTGGCATTTTTTTTTTAATTTCATGCCCGCTCCTAATAGTCTGTTTCCTGCGGCATTCCTTGTTATGTGCTATTTCTTTAGGGGTTATGCTTCCAGAAGCCAAGTTGTTCCCTGATAGTAGCAAATGCTTCTCTGTTTTTTTTTGGTTTTTTCCCACCTGGTAGTCTTCCCGGTCTTGTGGTGGAATTTGATATTGGAGGAAATCATGCTGCCAATGATGTCTCTTTCTAACTGATAATCTCCCGTAAATCTGAGTGATTGAAGGATCTCTTGCATTTTAACCGCAGTGTGAAAGATTAGAAGTCCTTTGTTTTGTTCATCGATTTCACACTTGAGGTCTAAATATTTATAGGCCAGTGGCCCGTTATTGTGGTTTTCGTCTCCTTTTTTCTTGAAAAGATTAATTAGAATCACCGTGTTATGTCGGTTTAGATGTACTGCTAGAGTCCATTCCTGGTTCTGTTGAAGAATATAAGTGTGGTATTTCCCCTCGGCTGGTTTATCTAGTGAGGTTGTGTAGTCTTCTTGCTTTCCTTCAGTTATTTCTATGAGGCTTTGTTTGCTGTTGATGCAGGTAAAGTCGAGATTAAGTTTAAACACAAGCCTTTCAATGTTAGCTAGTGAGATAACTCCCTGAGAAGTGTCCCATGAGTGTAAGAACTTTGGGCCATTTCACGGTGCTCATGAAGGGCTTGGAATTTGCATTGGTGATTGTCGTGTCGTAGAGGCCACCATAATAGGACTCATTATCACTCTGATGATAAGGAGGGTCTCGGGTGGGCCATGGACAGAGTGAAGAGGGAAGTGCCTTGTCTCTTTCGCTCATAACTTCTTTCCAAATATCAGGGCTAACTCCTGTGTATTCTAGCCTCTTCTTCGTGACTTTAGACTTTAGAAGGACGTTAAGGAACCATCTGGCAATCTTTTTCTGTGTAGACCTCCAATCAAAGGTTGGTTGAATATCACTGGGTGCACTGTCTATAGCTATAATGACAACATCCGAAAAGTCATCCTTATAGCATCCACCACCTGGGAGAATGTAGGGGTCATCACCCGTCCAATAGCCATGTGGGATGAATGGGATAGTGTTATGCGGGAATCTGAAAACAAGTTTAAAGCCTTTATCAAACCATCTTTTTTGGTTTTGGGGGGACAACGGAAGGATCCATATTTCTCAAAAGGAGATCTCCACTAGGCCATCTGACCGTAGGATCATGTGCGCGACAGTGCTTTTTCTTTTTACATCCCAACATGCCACGCGATGACGCGTGGGTGGCGTCGCGGTAAATGTACGCGACTGCAGTGGCACTGTCATCGTTAGCGTCTGGCGATCGTGAGATCGGAAGTTCGTCTGTGTCGCCCGTTGGGATTCGCGCTTTGCTGTTGCAGCTGCTGCTGCTGCTGATTAAGTAAGTATGTAAGTAAGTAAGTAAGGTAAGGTAATTTGGCCAGGTTCCAAATCATAAGAGGAGCAGAGGTAGGTAAGGTAATTTGGCCAGGTTCCAAATCATAAGGAGCAGAGGTATGTCATGCTCATCCCCGATCTCATCTTTCGTTTGAGATTGACAAGCCTACAGTGTCACTGGTACTGTCTCTGTGACACTCTCACAAGTCAAAGGTTACGAGCTGGAGCTGCTTTCCATTGCTTTCTGTCGAGAATCGCGCGATCGGCCGCGCAACGTCACGGGGAACCCAACCTTGCCACCCCCACAGTAAGGGGGTGGCACGGTGGGTCTCCTGTCTGTCACCCCTCAGCCCGATGTGTCACCAGTGTCCGTTGTCACTTGTATCACGGTGTGCTATAAAACACCTACCACAGTATTTTATATCATCTTAGTATCCGAGTGCACGAGCGCCTGCCCCTGCGAGACAGTATCGCTCCTTAGCGCCTGACATATATATATCCTTATATATATATTTCTCACTTTCTATCAGGTTATCGGCCATCCACTTGTGGGTGCTCGTGTTTTACTTTTGATCCTTGGAAGGGTGCACCGAACTTCCTCGAATCCGCCGCACACCGCCGGCAGCTGTTCCGTCCTTACGGCAGCGACTCAAACCAGACCCCGGCCACCGTTGAGGATCGCGGCCGAGTCCAGAAATTTATCACCAAACCGAGTACAATTTGGGTTTCAGTTGAGCCCGGTTGTTTTTACCAATTAACAAAGATTACCGATTACGTGCTTCCAGTTGGTATGTCATCAAACCGCCGAAGCCCTCGACCTGTCATGGAGTCCCTTCGCTCCGCGCGTGCCGCCGCGGCTGCTTCTGGCACTCCTACGGGTCCCGCACTTCCTGCCTCTGCGGCCCCTTCTCCTCAGAGGGGTTCCCGCACACCGGGGCAAAATCCCGATCCGGTGGTGCGCATGTCTGCGCTCATCAGCAAGCCGACGTTCGTCTCGCTGGCTGCCACCTCCGCCGAGTTTCACCGAGATGCTTCGGTCTGGGAGTCCACCCCAGTCCGAGCGTCTCAGCAGTACGAGTACGCTGACAAATTGGATTACGCGTTTACTTACGGTGAAGAGCTTGTGAGAGTCCTAAAGTCTCATGGCTTCAAACCGCAGAAGGGGTACACCCTCGACGGCAGTGACTCCGAGACCGACTTCGCGGTCCTTCTTGGGAATCTACGCCACGTCCTGTCCCCCATCTCCCACTACGAGTACGACAAGCTCTTCGACCTAGAGCACGAGTACCTGGAGTACCACTGGTCCTTGAACGAGCTCATCTTTATGATTCTCAAGGGCGTCCTCAGCGGTACGGCTTTGGCGCTCTACCAGGAGTCAGCTCGAGTCCACCCACGAGATGGACGTTGCGCATTACAGCGCCTACGTTACCACGTCGAGGCCTCCACGGACCCCGACACTTTTCGCTTCTGGACGAAGCTGCGGGACACGAAGATTGACGAGACCGCCGACCCCGCCCCGCAGCTCACGGTTCTCCGCGTCCTGGGAGACAAACATCAACGGCTTCATCCTACCTACGACGACTCTGGACGTGTACAAGACCTTCAGCACGTCCTCAGCCGGTCGGCGGCGAGCTCCCCACACGTGTCCCCACTATATCTGGTGGTGCTCCGTGAGCTCGCCGCTGGCCACAGGTTTACATTTTCCACCCTCGCCCTCCGCATTGCCACTGTTTGGCAGACAGAGGGGCACCTCTCCCGCCTGGCCGATCCGCCATCTTCGGGCGCTGGTGGTGGCAGGGCGCGGGCGGACGGAGCCGGTGGTGCTGCGTTTCACGCCGTACGCACCAAGAACAACATCGTCAAGCCGGTCGGAGATTGGAAGCCGGCCCAGAACCCCCGTGTCCCCCACTTGGTGTGGGAGGGGGTCGGCTTCCCATGCATCTCGTGCTTCCGTTTTTGGGGCGTCACTGATGGGCACCTCGCCACGGAGGGGGTGTGCCCCTACGCATGCGCCGCATCATTTGCACCGTCGAGGGCGCCGCCCGAAGCTCCGAAGGCTCCGAAGCGCCCTTCCGTCACTGCCTGGGCTCAGCCCGCCGGTGGTGTGCCTCCTACCGCAGCCCCCGGTCCCCCGGCGGGCCGTGGTTCACCCTCATTGCAGCATGCGGCTGTGGACGGCGATGGCGGCGATGGCGACGATGGCGCGGCCGCATTCCCGTTCCGCCCTTTACACGATCGCGGCGAGCCGGGGCCCATGCCCAGCACCGCCCTGGACGACGACGACACCGACTGGCCGGCTCTCCGTTCGGTTCCGTGGATCCCGAAGTTCCAGGGTGCATCTACGTCCAGCTCGGCAGCAAAACAAGATTAAGCAAGCAGCACAGTTCGGAAGGACCCTTCTCCATGCCCACTCGGCTTGTGATTGACACTCGAGGGACCGAACTCTTTAGAATTAGTTAGCAACAGACTTTTGGACAGCTTGGGATGGCACATGCCGGACTGCCCGGGCCTGTTTGGCCCCTAGACCCTGCAGTGCTCCTGTCTCTTTTCCTGGTGACACCTCAACCCCACGGGGTGAGGTGGTGTCACGGGGAACCCAATCTTGCCACCCCCACAGTAAGGGGGTGGCACGGTGGGTCTCCTGTCTGTCACCCCTCAGCCCGATGTGTCACCAGTGTCCGTTGTCACTTGTATCACGGTGTGCTATAAAACACCTACCACAGTATTTTATATCATCTTAGTATCCGAGTGCACGAGCGCCTGCCCCTGCGAGACAGTATCGCTCCTTAGCGCCTGACATATATATATCCTTATATATATATTTCTCACTTTCTATCACAACGGCCGAAGCTCGTAACTCGTAACCTCTCGCTCCTACCTCTATGACGGTTAGCCCCCACACGGGTGTGGGCAGATCGGTACCACCGAGTTCACTGCTTGTGGCGGGCTCTAGCGCGACGTAGATGGCAAGGGGCAGGTGCCCACTTGCGAAGGACATAAGGTGGGAGGTGTGGAGTGAACATTTGGGAGCAAGGGCTTGCCCCGTGCCGCCCTACAATTTTAGTGCAAAATGGTGTTATATAAGGTTGTCGAAAGTGGCCTGGGGCTGATTGGTTGAGGTGACTAATCTGGCCGCATAGGCCGAATCACTTCGATTCAAGCGGCGTGTAAAGCATCCCAAGATGCCGAAATAAAGTATTTGGGGTGGTTGTTGGGGGGGGGCAAGGTGAGAGCTTAAATTCGAGGGCACATCTGAGGGCCTCGGTGTCACGCGTGAATGGTACTGTGACACCAAGGCTGCCAAAAACCCGAACGTCATAGAGCTACTGTGACACATACATACATGGTTCAGTGGTAGGGTGCGGTGATCGATACAGTCTGAGTCTCACGTCAGACTGACACTGACTCTGACACTCGACTGAGAGTGAGTGTCAATCGAATGAGTTACAGACGAGAGAGAAAATGATGAAATCTGGAAGTCCTCAATAATGGCAATGAGAGATTTTCGGCTGTCTACAGATAGTAGTATTAAAGAGAAACAAACAGGTGTTAGAATCTTGTGCATTCCCTTCTGAGATAACTTTCGTCAACTTCATTCAACTCAGCCTGGCATGTATGTCATCGATAACCTTGCCATGACAGCATCTGGAGCTTGGCAACTCAGATAGAGTACTTGCCATAATAACAGCAAGGATTGCTTTAATATACAGCAAACGACCGTTGCGGCTTTTGTGGCGCAACAGCTGAACGTCTCAAGATGATGAAGGCTCGTTCGTTGTGGGGTCGGTTGGTTTGTGCGTTCTTGGTATCGACTCAAGTGTATGCATACGTTGACTACTATAATTATGATGATAATGACTTAGATTTCCTTTCCGAAACTAGTGCCAGCTACGCCGCGGCCCCAAGCAACGTGCGGATCTCTTCACTACCAGTCATGTATATGGAGCTCGGAGCTCGCCTTTCGCTTTAAAAGCAGGGTTTCAAGGTTCTCAGCAACTGTGCTTGCATGGATTTCGTACGCAACAGGATGCAGTGCACAACCTGGCGGCGTTACTCGCCGCAGAGCCCATAACACCGGACGCGCGCCACAAGCTGATGCATCTCTACGAAAGTGCTGATCCTGATACAAAGGTGCTGCCATTCATTCCCTGCTCTTCGACCCCCCGATGCCAAGGTGCCGCTATATCGACATACCAGTGTGCCGCCATTCATCCCTCTTCTTGCAATAGCGTTCACCAGATCCTTGTACAAACAAGGCGCCATCCATCCGACCCTTCGGAATCTCCGTCGTCGAATCCCGAATTCAAGGTGCTGCCGTGCACTCCTCAGCACTATATCCAAGCCCAAGCACCCGGCTGGATCCAGCACCTCCCTCAAGCAGCGCTAAAGGACGCTTTTCTAAGACTCCGCTCCTGCACTCGCGTCTCGAGATATACCGTGGCTGTCTTTGGCTGCAGGTGATAATCCAAGCTAGCGTGGAAATGGGAAAGCTGGAGCCTCTGGCACGCTGCTCTGCGTGCGAGGCTGCTGTCGGAGAGCTCCAGGTACACCACACGCTGCTTTATCTTCCTTTGTCTGCCCTCGGCGAATCCATCGTTTTGCCGACACTCTATAGCTTGAAGGCGTGGCGTCGTGCAGATGGCACTACTTGACGTCATCAAGTCCGGGTCGGTGGCGAACAGAAAACCGAGGATACACTGGACCCAGGCGTGGCGCGGTAAGCCCGCGCGCCAAACCTCCGCAACTTGGCGTGCGATATAGAAGGCGTATAGTATTTCTCTCGCCCCCTTCTCTCGCTTCGACGAGTGTGCAACATCTATCCCGATCCCGGCCCCACGGGATGATCTTGTGAGTATGTGCCTAATCGTTGTGTTGACTGCGGGAGTGTTTGCCGTGTGTTTTCTGACTTCTTTCGTGTAGGGCACTGGACGCAGACCTTCCCGGCCACGAGAAGGCCGAGTTACTCGAGGCCTTGTTTACGCCTGACCTGTGCTCCAACCGGTACGCCTGCGAACCGCCCGAATTGTGCTCCTAGAGATGAACCTGGCACTTGTCAGCGTTAACAAAACAGAGGAAGCAGCTTCGCGAGGCCAATTGGGGAAGCAGCCGTACGCTGCCGAGCCCAAAACCCCTAAGTAAGATGGGGAGAGCGCCCCACGACGAGGATGGGAGGGCAACCTTACGAGCAGGTTGATGGGAGCCAACCCCACGAGGAGGCTGAGGGAGTCAACGCTACTCGCAGGTGGGGGTTTGAGGCATCTCCACCAGCAGGACGGTGGGAGACACCCCCCCACCAGAAGCGCACGCGAGGCCTGCTGGTGGGATTGCTGCAAAGCTGCCAGAGAACGAGCTGTGTCTGAGGATCTGCCAGCCCCACTCACAACCGCAGGTTTTAGGCCTTCGTGTCTGCAGTCACCAGGTCATCTTGACGCGCCGCGTTCCCTCAGTCTGCGCCGCCTCGCCAGTCTGCCGGCATGCCTGGCCACACTTCGCCCCAGCGGCCACTCTGCCGGCATGCCTGGCCACACTTCGCCCCAGCTGTCACTCTGCCGGCATGCCTGGCCACACTTTGCCCCAGCGGCCACTCTGCCGGCATGCCTGGCCACACTTCGCCCCAGCGGCCACTCTGCCGGCATGCCTGGCCACACTTCGCCCCAGCGGCCACTCTGCCGGCATGCCTGGCCACACTTCGCCCCAGCGGCCACTCTGCCGGGAACAGCGCCGTCGCAGCTGACCGCTGTGAGCTGTCGGGGACCGTCGTCCATCAGGTGGATGTCACTGAGGTATGCAGTGCTGGACCCTTGCCGCCTGGATGTCCAGCCTGGATGGCCAGCCTGGATGTCCAGCTTGGACGACCAGCTGCCATGTAGACGGGCCCAAGGTGGCGCCAATGTCCGCTGACCTCAGCCAGGCATAGTCCGCATCTATTCTTTGCCATCCCTGGTTGGCCTCCGGCCTGCTCCCCTCGATGCGTAAACGATTATGAAAGTGCTCGTTGATGTGACACGCTTGGTGCTTCTCTCGATAGCGTTGGGCGTGCACACTGTGGCGACTTTTACAAGCGTGGCCCGCGCCCGGCGTGGTACACACCTCACGGAGGAGAATGGACGCGCACCGATCTCCTGCGGATCCCAGCGCCTGAGCCACACCCTGCACTCTCACCCGGAATAGCTGGATCCGTCTGTGCTGCAGACCCGCCGTGGGCACGGCCTCTCTCACCCGCCCGCTGCGTGCCTGCAGCTGGTAGTATGTGAGGTAGCGGGGGCCTTTTGCGCTGTAAGCCTGCGCCTCGCTGTCATTGCGTGCATGCGAGTGGCTTCACCCTGTCAGCGTCACCCTCTGGGGAGGGTGACGAGAGTGACGGGAAAGCAGAGGAGACAGCGGGTGAGCGCGGCTGCTGCACACTGTGAGGCGCGATCAGTTGCACTCGGTGGCGGGATCATCGTGATGCAGCTCCCCTGCAGTACGCGCTGCGCCCCTTTGTACCCCCCTCAGTGCGCCCCTTGGCCTTCAGCGGAGGGGCCGCCGGGCGTGCTGCTCCTCTCGCTCCTTCGCGGGGCTGCCTGACACCGCCGGCCGCGCTGCTCCTCTCGCTCCCTCGTGGAGCCGCCTGACACCGCCGGGCGTGAAGCGTTTCACCGCAGGCCACCTACCCGTGCGCATGTGGCAGGTCAGGCGGGTCCCATGGCGCAGTCAGATCCACGCAGCTGCAGCAAGGTGCACGCGCTCGGCGTCTGTCAGGCAGGCAGCAGACTCTTCGTGTTGATCGGCCCCTCCAGAATTTCCCGACGCCTGTTTCAGAGCCCAGCACCGCAGGTGTGCCTCACCCCAAGGGACTGTCCCTGGGTGCGCCACCTCTGATATTTCTTGCTGCCACGTGGCAGGGGAGCCATGTTCCCCCGCCCATCGGCAGTCTGGGAAGCGCAAAGCAAGGGGCTGCGCGCACCACACGCGCCCCTCGCGGCACGGCTGATGGCTCTGAGTGGGGCCAGCCGTCTAGCCTCCGCCACTCTCAGACCTGAAGTACCGCCGCGTCATCCAAGTTGTCCCGAGATGGACGTCACCAGCGCTTTACTGTCATCTCTTGGGGGGAAGGTCTGTATAGCGTACCCGCGTTGCATCGATAATCATGGCCAGCTCGCTCGTCGAGCATGGGTACCCGTCTCACCACCACAACGGACTCACATTAATCGCTAGGGGCGCTCTTCAATGCTTTCTCCAATGCCGCGGTGCTCAGACGGGCGCTCCAGCGCGCTCCTCCCTTCCTCGGCGAAATCTGGCGTTGCTGAGGAGGCGTTTGGCGTTCACCGGAGCGCCAGTACGGCCTGAGGGGTTTCCCTGTCCGTGCCTGTTCTAGCCATGGAGGACCGGCGCCGCTCGGGGACAGGAGCTCGATCACCTTTGGGTAGGTCCGCCAATACATCCGGCGTACAAATCTGCTGCTGCCGAGCTCGGGAGATGCAGTAGCGCCTGTGCTGAAGCTCACGTGACAAGAGACTTTCTGTGTCCCATGTGTGTGGGGGAAAGTGTTGAGGTTGTAGGAACATTGAATTAGAATAACGGAAAGGTCACAAGGACCCGCAATGACGAGTCAACATTATTGCTGAATCACACTGCGAAGGGTGGGCCGCCCCTGTGCAATAGCTGGGACTGGGACTGGGGTTTCTGGAAGTCGCAAACGTATAGCTCGCGTCTTTAAGGTAGCACAGTCTCAGACCCGGATCCTGCGAATCTGCACAGCGCGTGCCCGATGTGCACCACGCCGTACCGAGTTGCTTCGTTGCAGGTCCCAAATCGGGGATCTGGGCCTAAACTCAGGTTTTCTAGCCTGAAATACTACAGATTAAAGATTAGGCTGTCGCGCTTTAAAGATTAGGCTGTGGCCCTCCGCATTGGTTAATCTAGGCACGACAGCTATTCTCGACAGGAAGCAGAGCCCCACGCGAAGGTGTGTGGGGAATCCAACCCCACGAATAAAATTGGTGGGAAGAGAAGCTGCAGGATGAATGCGAGGAAATGGGCCCGCGAATAGGGGAAGGGGAAGCAAGACCACAAGTGGCATGGGGGAAATAAGCCTCCGATGATAAATGCGGGCCGCAAGCTTCCCCGTGGCATGGTTGGAAACAATCCCAGAAGAAGGATTGAGGGGCAGCAGCCGCATGAGATGCACCTGGGAAGAGCAACCTGCCGGAGGTTTGGGTAGTAGTCAGCGCAGCGAGGTATGCGAGGAGACTAAGCTAACCCTAAGATGACACGCCCATGCGCAGGTCCGGCAGAAGCAAGCCTGTGCGAGGGACGGGGACACACAGGCTGCAGCACTATGGCGTTCACCAAACCTCCCGTATGTTTCTGCCGGCACACTTCGGGTGCGTCCCAGGTTCCGTGCCGCGCCTCTCAGCCCCTACCTCGCGGTTTCTGTCATGACGCACCAATCCCACACCAACCTCCCAGCCCCTACACCGTGGTTTCTGGCATGACGCGCAATCCCACACCAACCTCCCAGCCCCTACCTCGCGGTTTCTGGCACGACGCACCAATCCCACACCAACCTCCCAGCCCCTAGCAGCAGGCTCCCAACTCTTGGCTCTCACCTCCTGGCCCCTGGTTACGGGGACATCTTGGCGGCGAGCTGTCGGCTACCGCTTACCTAGTGCCTAAGTCCAGGCTCCCGGCTTCCGCATTCTACCCTTCAACTGTCAGCTTAAACCTCCAAGCCCCCGGCTGCGCCTCGGCTGCCTGACTGGTGCACTGTCAGCTTAAACCTCCAAGCCCCCGGCTGTGCCTCGGCTCCCTGACTGGTGCACTGTCAGCTTAAACCTCCAAGCCCCCGGCTGCGCCTCGGCTCCCTGACTGGTGCACTGTCAGCTTAAACCTCCAAGCCCCTGGCTGCGCCTCGGCTCCCTGACTGGTGCACTGTCGGCTTAAACCTCCAAGCCCCCGGCTGCGCCTCGGCTCCCTGACTGGTGTGGCATACTCGAAACATGCGGAGATCTGGAGGTGCCACCGAAGGGCCTGGAGGCCGGGAGGGATGGGCACTTGAAGCGACTAGTTGCCGGGACTTGCTGGCGACTGCGGCCGGTAAGGTGCCTTGCGGCTGCAGAGGCCTGATGTGACCAGTCCGGGCCGAGACTGAAGCGCTCTGCGGCGGAGTCTGCGCGATGGGCTTGGCAGGGGGAGGGTTGTGCCCGGGGTGGAGAGCGACCCGGACGCGCTCGATCTGCTCGTGAAGCAATGTAAGGTGCGGCTTGATTCTGTGCTTCCCTCCCCGAGGGTAATGCAGCGTGAGGGCCCACGGCCGCCTGCGGGAGGTCTCACGCGGGAGCTCGAGGGAGCTTGCGCGGCGCGGGCCTCGGGGAGTCGAAGGGTTGTGCCTTCGATGCCGAATTAGAGACGAAGGAGTATGTGCTGCACGCGTGGAGGGAGTTGACGCCCTACGCTCGGCAGGGGGCAGGGGCATGAAGGACGAGGTCGTGCGGTGTCGGGCCATGCCGATGCACTTGCCAGCTGCAGCTTTCATCGTTTGCTTACTGTCTGATGGGTGTGATTAGTTTATTTTCAAATGCACGAGGTTGGGTTTTTAAGGGGTAACGCGCAATTCATTGTTTGGCAGTATATGGAATTTGCGATGAAGCCACAAGTCGTGGCCAAGCTGGCGACTGACGAGGAACGCATTGACCGTCAGATTGTGCAGAAGGTGAGCATATATGCTGGATGGTCTCTGTGACTTGCTGTGTCATGTGTGCGGTGAGGTTTCTCCCTGTTCATAGCCCTCTGAGGGCATACGCCGCAGCTGCTGTGATTACTGACTTGACCACGATAGAGCTAGTCCTATTAAGTTTGCGGTGTCGGCACCACACAGCAGTGTAGTTTGAGTGAAACCGCTGAAGAGTTCTATGCCAGGGAACAAAACTAGTCTGGGCAGCGCCGAAACAACTGGTATTCCTGTTCTTACAAGAACCGTACAGTATCACGTGGGAACCACTTGTGTACACACTGAGTAGAGTAATTATTTAACATAAACATTGCTGTGGCAAAGCTTGCAGGGGGGGAAGCTTGAGACGCAGTTGCCGGCATTGTGGCATAGCCTGCGGAAGGAGATGTGCAACAAACTGAGCCGCGCCGACGGAGCATGCTTGAGGTGAGTGTGTCACTCGGCTTCCGTGTGATAAGCCGAAATGGCCGTGATTGATGTAATTACGCAGTAGCTTCGAGGCAAGCGCATACTGCATACTTAGCTTGGAGTATCTCTTGGAGAGCATCATGGAGCATTGCACGAGCATTATATTACAACCCATATCAGTGATGGTGGCATGGAGCCATCTCCAGTGAGCGGAAATGCTTTACCCTTACTTGATTAGAGATCACCAACTAATAGCCACACACCGTAATAGGTTCTTAGATCATTAAGAAGCGGGCGATGCTCGATGCAGACGTCCATGGGGCATAGAGACACAGAGACAGGACGCTCGAGTCACCTATGCCATTGATCCCATGCGTATGTGATTGATGACACACAGAATGCCAACTGTGTGCTTCAGCCGCGGATACGAATCAGTTGATATTTTTCTGTACAAGCATGTCCAGTACGGTATCGCGCCACGCGGCGGTGGTTGCACTGGCAATGAGTTGCATATGGTGCCTGAATGTTGCACAGCCAGGAGCATCCACTATTCACAAGAAAATGATGTGCTGCGGTCCCAAAGCAAGGTACATTCCCAATATGTGTTGACATGTTGTGATCAGTGCGCTTGACCACTGAATGCTCATGATTCTGCCCCAACCTACACACAATTGATGGCGCCAAAGGAGTCGATAAGCCACGCACACACACACTTGTTTTTGTAGAAATAAGCATCCGTGTGTTTACCTCCTACTTACCTGTCCTTGTTTTGATTTGGATGGAAGTGGTGTATGCAACGCACATATGTGAACATTGATGCATGCATTTCATATGGAGTGGCTGGGAGGTCTCCCTTATAACAATACACGAATGTGAGCCGTTTCTCAGTGGATTGTCTTTTGTGGCTCGTTCAGAATTTCAGCACTGCATAATAATTGCACATCCAAGCCTTGGCCAGAAGGTGCACAGCAGTTGCCTAGTAATATGCAGCAGGCATCAATTTGCCATCGGTTTTGCATATTATGGATCATATGGATTAGTTTAGCATACGGGCACACACCGTTTACTTGCATGATGCCATTTGGAAATGTGATAACTATTGCATAACTTAATGCATTGTGCTTGGTATTATCAAGAATGCATCACTAGAGGGTTGAAATCCGAAAGAGAGAGCGGCATCGCATTTTTTACTCGTAGAGCATGCATATATTGCCAGGTCCGCAAAATTTCAGAGAAATTTTGTTTCCTAAGTCGTTTTTGTCATATGAGATTGAATATTATATCTTGCAATTGTATGCTCTTTTTGGCGGACTTGGCATGGCATTTTCCCCTACGCCAGGTCCGCTAGGCGGACCTGGTGCAACCCATTTTCCCCTGCGCCAGGTCCGCCAGGATCCCAGGCGGACCTGGTGTCATCACCTGGCGAATCAAGTCGTAAAATCATATGAGAAATGGTAGTTGGATTTTTTCGGATGGATGCAGCATATGTGCACACGCGGTGATTAATTTATTATGAGAAGTGTACCTTACAAACTTTTGGTTTGATTGAGGAGATATATGTACCCTAATGTTTTTATGTTTATCATGATATATGGTATGCACCTTAATTCTATTATGATGTTAACATTTATTATGATATATGTGCCTTGAATACGATATATGAATATTAAGATTTTGAATTCAGAAAAAATCTGGTGATTGTCTACTGATGTCTTTGCAAGGCGATGGTTGTGCTCAAATTATCAACAGCTACTGAAAAGACCGACGTCGTTGCTACCTTCGTGAATCCACTCATGGACCTGCCTCGGGGCTTGTTTCTCGCCAGGTCCGAGCGGCGGACAACCTTAATGGCATGGAAATCAGTAAACATAATCGACCTGTAGACCTGGCGGGTCACATATAGTTACCCAGCCATACACTATCCAAATAAACTATATGTACCTTACTACCCATTTTACGGGCTTCCCAAACTTTTGTCCAGATACACCTTTTGCAGTCATCTATCATAATTTCTCTTGTCATTTGAATAATATTGACAACTGTATTTTCTCAATGGTACAGTGTTCTAACAACAATCGGATCTTCGTAGCTTTAATTGCACTATGTTGCACATGTTATTTACATATTTAATGGTACAACTTCCCGATGAACCAGAGGAGTTCGATTTGCCGTTGTACACATAGGCATGGGAAAGAAAAAAAAATCAAACCGTGAGCCCACAAAGATCTCTTCACATAAGTAACAGAGATGGGCGCAATGTCTGTGGCAAAAATATACCGTATAGAATGAGCACTAGCATGCTCACTTTAAAGCTACAAATTCGCATGTGGAGATACTGTATCCCTTGGTTTACACAGAGTTGGTTGCGTACTTGTCCGCTCGCTCCATTGCAGGTCTCCGGAAAAAGAAAATGGTTCCAAGAACAAGCAAAAGTCCAGTACAGATATAACCCAGGGAATACGTTGCAGCATACGCCATTTTCTTATCATCATTCCAACTGTATGAAAATCAAGGTTGGGGAAGGGGCGGCACGTCAGTTAGTTTTATGACAATTAAGGTCTGAAGAAGCTCGGTGGGAATGTGTACTGCAGCAACTATGTCTCCAAACAAAGCAGGAGGCCGACTGCCTGTGCTACTAACTGACCCAAACTAAGCCTCGGAGACACAAGGGTTTGGGGGGTAGGAAAAATAGACACAGGAAGCTGGCTGCAGAGTTCCTGATCTCAGCTACTGCTTTCAACTTGAGAGGATGATCCTTGTCAACACACTATCAATCATTAACAGCTGACGTTGTGCAGCTGTTGATCTGCTTAGAACGGAGTATCTTTACGACGAGGGGCAAAATTGAGAGAGTCCGGGCTGGAAGAGGGGCTGACCATCCGTTATCATAGTCGTACTTGTCCATCGTCGTCTCCCATAATGTAAGGATCACCGACATAGCAAATATATTAAGTGAGCCATAGAACGTGCTTGCGATCAAGATGCCCCACCTGCAAATTCAACCGCAAGAGAGCAATGAGGATAGGGAACGATGCACTTCACAAATAAAAGTTCAAACGGGGCTTCTGACCGAAAATCGAGTTGGCACGTGAAATCATTAAAACCCTAACAAAAGTATGCACATTCTTACCAACCTTCGGTGCGTCCACCGCACGGCAAAAAATATGAGTTCTGCCAAGCAACATAAATGACAGCCGCATTGGATACATGGCAAAAAACTTGTTTTTTGCGGAGAAACATTCATGACACGGCTGTGTGACATGCGTGTAAAAGCGATGAGTTCTGCCAAGCAACACGCATAACAGCTGCGTTGCGTGCGCGGCAAAAGCGATGAGTTCTGCCGAGCAACACGCATACCAGCTGCGTTGCGTGCGCGGCAAAAGCGATGAGTTCTGCCGAGCAACACGCATAACAGCTGCGTTGCGTGCGCGGCAAAAGCGATGAGTTCTGCCGAGCAACACGCATACCAGTTGCGTTGCGTGCGCGGCCAAAGCGATGAGTTCTGCCGAGCAACACACATAACACCTGCGTCACGTGCTCGGCAAAAGCGATGAGTTCTGAAGAGCAACACGCATAACAGCTGCGTTGCGTGCGCGGCAAAAAAGCGATGAGAGTTACGCCGAGGCTTAACCACGCGCGAGATTGCGTTGCGTACGCGGCCAAACGCGATGAGTTCTGCCGTGCAACCGCATAGCAGCAGTGCGTTGCGTGCGGCAAAACGATGGGATTCTACGCGAGCAACACGCATACCGGCTGCGTTGCGTGCGCGGCAAAAGCGATGAGTTCTGCCGTGCAACACGCATAACAACTGCGTTGCGTGCGCGGCAAAAGCGATGAGTTCTGCCGAGCAACACGCATACCGGCTGCGTTGCGTGCGCGGCAAAAGCGATGAGTTCTGCCGTGCAACACGCATAACAGCTGCGTTGCGTGCGCGGCAAAAGCGATGAGTTCTGCCGAGCAACACGCATACCAACTGCGTTGCGTGCGCGGCAAAAGCGATGAGTTCTGCCGAGCAACACGCATAACAGCTGCGTTGCGTGCGCGGCAAAAGCG
>LGRX02012813.1:0-40607 GCA_001247695.2 Cymbomonas tetramitiformis
TGTGGTGGCATCTATGAGATGCGGGGCATTGCGTAAAATGAGGTAGCGTTGAGCTACAGCAGTCACTTCTGAAGAAGCACTGCACTCATATCCACACAGACTCTGCGTGAGCTATTAACGTTCCATAATAGCCTCGCTATATATCATATATCATATCGCTTCCAAGCGAACCCTTAAGAGTGGTATTCTAATCGTCCACGCGACGAACGAGAACCTAAGTGTGCAGTGCAGCAAATAGAGATATATTGTATTTTTGTGTGTGCAACAGGTTCGCGGATCGCGTATACATACAGGCGCCGCAGTCGCACATATAAGATATATATCGCATAACTACACTCGCTGCGGAATAAACAGCGGACGAAGTGCGCGGGAGATACCGTCGCTAACACTCACGCTCGCATAATCACCGTCAAAGTATAACAGCGCGAAGAGGTGTGCATACAGCATACAAATCGCATACGTACGCTGCTATCATTCGCAAAATTGCACTATATGCGACATACTGACGCGCAGATGAACAAATTGTCATCAGTGTATGTTCCGTACACGAAATGGCATTCATATCATATGCCATACATACCTGCGACAGAGATATGTTCACTAATTGCAGCGCGCACATCAGCGACTTTGATAAATCGCTACTCACACTAATTTCAGTGCAGTGTACGCATCAAAATCTCGTCATTTTAAATGGTTACAAAAATCACTCGTCTACGCGCGCATGACGATTTTGCTTGACAGGATATACACACACCTGCTAAATTTATCATGATCGGATGACGCGCGATGATGGTATACATATATGCAGCATGCTACTTAAAATCTGTGATGCTTGCACATAAGAGATGATGTTATCCATGCACTGGCAGATTTACATACAAGTTTGCAATCATATGGGTGTGCATCATATGCTGTGTGTGTAGCCACACACACACACAAATAAGTAGATGAAATCAAATAAATATGGACGCTGTGCAATCACATGTCTGTGTACTATATGTTGTGTGTGTAGCTGAATCTGTGATATCACACACACACATGCACACTTGCAGCATATACTATCCATCGCATGCAGCGAGATGTACCATGCATTATTATACCATGCAACTATACCATGCAGCAGATTCCAATGTTCTGATGACCACACAAATACTTTTGATCATCAGCATTATACTTATCAGCAGCACAGTGATCTGTGCACAACATGTGTGTGCAGATCAGCACACACACACATACACTCATTTCACTTACAGCAATCATTAATACACAGTGCATATACTTCTATATCATGCACACATCTTATGCTGAATGATTGCAATATTGTAAATGTTACATACTTTTATATACTACAGCTTGATCACGATAACAGCTGTAGTACATAGAGCATAAGCATATTTCAGTGAATGCTATATTCGAATCCATGTTGCAAAGGGTGCCTGACAGTAATCTAAACACCATAATTAGTTTGTCGTGCCCTGGTGGAGCCGAGATGCTCTCCAGGTAACATGTACATTCTATGGTGGATTACTTGAAGGAATGCTCACCTGAGCTTCATGTAAAATCAGCATCTATCAGCAACTCATTACGTAATGAGATTATCATGGAATTACAACAATCCCTAAACTATATATATATCATGTTAGATATAATCAGTACGTGGTATGCTGACAATCTGCATGATAGGTTGTTAGGATATTGTGATATCCATAAAGATCTTGCAAAGTGTGTGTAAGTAAACACACACACACACAATAGTACTAATCAGCAGTACTATACACTGCACAAACACTAGCATTCATGTTGACAATACACTGACTCCAAGTGTAATGATCAAGTATTGTATCAATACATAATACATAGATCCCACTTCCAAACACATGTGCGTGGAAGTGTCAGCGATGGCGATACATAAGGGAACAGGATCAAACAACATGCTGAAGGGCTGGATGGAGATATCTCCAGACCCGAAGGCAGTATACAGTGCTCAAATAACAGCTGGTCACTGTTGAGCACTGTCCATGCGTCTCACTCACATATCATCGCTGGAGTAACATCAATATCTACATTGCATTCTGACAGTTGATACAGATGATCACTTCACATGCATGTACCAACTCAGATCAGCAACCATACATGAATTGACAAAAGGTGGTTGTGGACATACATATACACAAACAATGTGTTGTGTAAAAACTGCTTAGATTACATCTAGCAGTGTCCAGATGTATTTGAACATAGAGATATCACTTGATATACTCGTTGTATACATCCAAATATATCTTAGGATCTGACACAACTGTGAATTCATTTACAGTTGATATATCTTAAATATCATCAGAGAGTGCATATGCCTCCATGGGTTTCAATCAGTAAAACCCAGAAATGTGATCAACCTTAGATGTTGATATACAGCATAATTCACTTTTATGCCATGAAATTTGTCATGTGCAAAGGAAAAGTGATTTGCAGTGTTTCTGTACTTTTCAGTCCACACACACACAGAGATATGTATATATATATATATATACATATAGCCAAAAACGGCCAAAATAGGTAAAATCCGTTTGCGATAGATTTGAAAATTGAAAATCGGACCCTATTTTATTTGATAATATGATTTTATACCTATTGAGATATGAGAAAATCATAATGACAATAGTCATATCTCGTGTAACACCCTAGATATTAGGTGTGTAATATATAGGGGTGAACATATTGGCTGTAACGAAAAATCGGTCAAAATACAATACGTGTAATCTTTTGCAAATTCGGGATTGATTTTTTTTGCTATAATGGATATTTATCTATCAAATAACAATCCCTGAAAGACATAACACGTGTAACACCCTGTAACACCCTAATATTTGAATGTGTGTGTGAGGGGTGTAACGTACCCTCTGAAAATCACCTAACATTCACTTAGGTATTGAATGCAGTTTTGCTTAAAAATCTTGGCAAAATCGTTATACTGCTTATTTTTTACCTGTATTAGGGTTACTGATATCAAGTAACACCCTAAACACTGTATTGGGTAATAGGGCCACTGTAACCACACATGCCCTAAAATGCCGCCATTATTTGGAAAAACTTCGTTTTTTGGCATTATTATATCATGCTAAATCATCGTAGACATAATAATACTATGGGCAACAACCCTAAAACTGTAACAGCTGCTTCCTATAAGGACTGCATGCTATAAGCTATAAGCTATAAGCTATGAGGTATATAGGCAACTGACTGCCTATGTGTTCACACTTCCTCGAGGGGGGAAGAAGGTGGATAGGATTATACACATATCCATTTTTCCGATCTGGTGATTATGATGGATTGCTTTTGATAAAATCACTGCATCCACAAGTAACGTTGAAATCTGTACAACGTTAAATCCACCATCACTAATAAAGTGTAAACTCGGATGGGAAACTATATCCCGATGACTATAAGTTGACTTTTGCTCAGCATTTAATTATGTAAGTTTGAAATGCTGAACTATATACATAACATATAACCTGATACCATGCTTAATTGCATTTCCTGGATCAGAAGATGATAGTTATATAATGTATATATATATATATCCCACCTGATATACTTTGGCACTATAGCCGTACATAAGAGTGGGAAGGACAAGTGCATCGCTGTAAGACTGGTTGATATAGTCCCAGTGCTGAAGGCAGAATTTGGCACCCGAATAACAGCTGATAACTGTTGGTGACCACCATGCAAGACCTTCCAAGCGTAACTCCTTTGTCCTGAGATGCAAGTGAATTGTTCATAATATGTTGACATCACATAAAAGCATTCTGATAAAAACCCTATATATCCATATGAGCTGTCATCACTACAATGACATGGGTTTTTGAATCATCGAAATAAGTATAACTCCGATGAATTCATTAGTACAGAATAAGCTGTTGAGATTATTCCTCCGGCTGGATTGCAATCATTCACAATCCCTGTACATTCCAGTAACAAAATATCGCACTGGACTGATCACCACATTGGTATAATCTGTGATATATAAGTCACCAGAGAAAGCATTGCAATCAGTACAATGCTGTCTAAACTCACAAAGATGAGTAGCATATATTCTCAGATGTAATAAATTGAGGCACGATGTGACCTACGCTAAAATCGCGTATGCTCGGGCACTGTATTGTGACCTGCGCTAAGATCGTGTATGCATGGACACAACATGACTCGTGCCAATGACGTGGACATATTTTATGCCACGACATCACATCTGAAATCAATGAATCACTCAGAGAGAAGGTGTTGACATTAGTAAGCACCATTATACATATAATCATGAGGATTTTAAAGAAGACATAGTCTCTCCAATATTGACAAACATGGTACATATATATATAAATCCATGCTCTCTGATCATATATTGATATCCCACAGCATTCGATAATGGTAATAGTAAGCCACTTCGCCGCTGGAGGGCAGTGTTGTATATATACAGCACATGCTTGGGCACTATATGACCCACGCTGATGACGTGAATTCGGGCTGCATCCCAATGACTGCAATGCACCTTCGGTGCAAGGGGCTGCATCCCGAGAACTGCTATCCAGCTTCATAGTAAGCTATCACGTCATCACATAAGAGGTCGGACCTCTGTTGTATTTAAACGGCGCTTGACAACCGCCTAGCAATGCACTTCCTTGAGGGGGGAAGATGGTAAGCTAAAAATACAACTAAAAACCAAATAAATAATAAAGACAAATAATAAAATAAAACAATTAAGTTGCATCATCGTTTTGCTTTGGTAAGCCTGACTATATACAGTCAAACCATGCAGAACTCCATGAAGTTGACACATATTTGTATCAAACATTTCTAAGGTCATCAGCCATGACATACATATGAGCTTGATTTTGAAGACCTAGACATTGTATACATCTGGTCTAGCGTGTATCCAGACTAGAATTGTATATTGACACGGTGCAAGCACTATAGCCTCTGCCACCAATGATCATTGAAAAGGGCAACCATTCTTGATATTTCATACATATCATCTGATTGGATCATTAAAGGTGTCAAGATTACTCAATGCAATATGCAGGCCACGGCCTGAGTACAACACCTAGAAAGGTCAAAGCCACTGAGCTGACCAATGCAGCATAAATGCTAGCTGCCTTGAAGGCTATACAATAAGCCTATTGCCCTTATGTCTTGATATGTATCCGTGTATTGGCATCTCTTTGAGGTAATTATGCCTACTGAATGAGCCATACCAACCATCTTGTCTTCATTGATCATTACATATCTGATCATATTGCCATTGAGCAATTCCTATTCTGTGAGATTATATATCACGAGACATTTCATTAGTGCACATTAAACAATTATAGTGCAACAAAGATCATCAGCTCTTCATCCTACCAAAAGGTTGAGTTGTTGTCAATTGATTTTTCAGACACCATTTCTCAGAGGTCTATTCATCATGAAAGACAGAGTCTGTGCAACCATGGCTATTCAGCCTCCGACACAGCTGACATAGCTATTTAACTTATGACCCAACCGTTGTTAAGCAGCCTCCACACTATATAGATGAAAAATGGCAAGCAATCTCTTCGGTCATTCTTGGGCATAGAGCAATCAAGCACAGCCAATCCAGGATGTTTATCCCAAAATTCTCCAAGAGTTACTCATATTTTCCATGTGTCATATGAAAACAGCTAATATACCGCCCTATGATGGGAGTCATCTCCTTCAGCAAGGGGAAGTGGTTATGCTGTAAAGTTGACCAATCTGATCATCATAAAAGTGACAGATTTGAAAAAATCGATTGAAACTTGTATTGACAATGACTGTTCCTTACAATAAGGTATTGCACCTAAAGGAATAAGGATTTCATCGTATGAAATAGGAAAAGACTTTTTACATTGACTATATTTCCTGAATCCAGAATCGCATAGAAAAAATGTTCTATCCTGTGCATATAGAAAGCACATTGGATTCAGATTCTGAGCATACAAATGGACTTGAATGCACTCGGGTTTGTACTAAGTTGCAATTGTCCAAAGTTTTTCTGACATTACTATTTATTTGTGGAATAGCATACAATGGTATAAACCATCCACATATAGATTGACACCATACTTGTGGTTTCATAACATTTTGGCACATAATACAAGCATGCTTCATTGAGGAATAAAGACTCTTTGAAAAGCTCATTCTGGAATGTTTAGAAATTTGTTGCCTCGTCCATTAGGTCACGAAGTCTTGGAAAAACCATGTCGGGACTTGAACCCGCAATCTGCATACGGTTTCCAAGCGCAGTTCATCCTCATTCTGAAAAATGACAGAAATTTTATAGTCATAAAACAAGTCATAATTCTATCGGATTGAAATGACACATTCATCATTCATACTTCTTTATCATAACAAGTCTCTGAATAGTGTTTGCCCAAAAATAAAATGGGCACCATTGAGATAAGTGATCATGTGCTGAAGAATATACACATATCACTAGACAATGCCATGTTCTATTCATAATGAAATGACATGTCAGCCATCCATCAACTACGAAAATACAACTCGTAGTAAGTTGTTGTCATTACGGACACTTCTTGATTGACTCTCTATTAGCTTCGATACCAAAGTTAACTTCGGTACCATCACTGATTTCATTGTTCATTATGACAATCATTATCCAGAATCGTTGTCTAAAATGGGCACACCATAGTGACCCTGAATTGACAGAATATGTGGGCTGCAACCCAACGACTGCATTTGACATCATCTGGCATTTGCCACATTCAAAAACGTCAGGCATATTGCCAATATGACGTAGAGAAAATCAATGTTCAGATTGACATTGTTACCTCTAAAGCATTCGATGAGTAATCTCAGTCTGATTCTCTATCAAACCATTTTTCACATAACATAATGATTGAATAACATCCTACATCACCATCTGATTGGTTTGATATATCTCTTTTTACGAGGGGGAGGAAGAGTATAGATTCATTCATTTTTCATACAGCTGCCACAAATTGATTTACATCATTGTGATCTTGCTTGGAAGATTAAACATCTTATCAAAAGTTCCAGCATCTGTTTATAGCAGCCATAAAGTTGATGACACGGTACATCATGCCGATTGAAACATCAAATGAAGTCTTATTTGACTTATTGACACATGAAGTTCATTATGAAGAAATCGTAGATGCATATTTCTCTGGCTTTATCATATTATATGAAGGGCACTGACACTGGAGAACGATGATTTTTCCAATGTGAATAAGCTATATTGTAAGCCTACGACCATCACTTTGACGTCAACAGCCTGAGATGCTGATTGTCGAAATTCAAGAGTTGAAGGATTCGATGAATCAACCTTGATACATGTGTTTTGATTGATGAATTGTTGATCCATGGTTTCTCCCCAAATATAGAGAAGCTGGCACATAAGTTGTTGCCAATGTCTTAAGGAAAGCATCTGAGCAAAGGATTGCCAGTTGTGCCATCAGGCATCGAATTCCATAAACAGCAAAGCCGAGTGAGTAAATCCGCCACTCTAGCTATTTGCCCGTCATTCCTTCCAGGTTCATGACAAGAGACAATTCTTCAAAGTCATACACCAATGCATAAGTCACATGCATGGTTACACAGTTTGTATCCGAATGTCATTCCATCAAGGTTAAGCATCTTGACAGTAACTCTGGCCAACCAAAAGCCTTCCTGTCTTCGGATATCTTGAGCATTCTCATTTCCAGCTCCATTATGGACTAGGAAGCATCATGACTGTGCCTCGCCAGGACGCTAATCCTCAAAGCCGCACACTTGAGGCGAGCCTTATGAGACAGTGACCTTTGGCTTGTGAAGCGTCAACCCCTTATCAAATCCTAAACATTTGTTAACACCTGGATAAATTTAACATGATGCAACTTAAGTGGGATTATAAGATCCACATAATCATATTGTCTACGTATGCTGAAGGTATAATTGCCGCATATGGTTACAATAGGTCGCAGCTTCTATAACATTGTGGCTTCTGAGTCAAAAGCTGATAGCCGATGACTTTTGCCAATAATTGCCGACCAAATAATAATCAGGCCGTGGAAACATGTACCCAAGAGGTTTTCGTCCATCGGTCACATATATATATCAGGGCTGCATCCCAAGAACTGCAGGGCTGCATCCCAAAGACTGCAAGCACCTTCGGTGCAATGGGCTGCAACCCGAGAACTGCAGGGTTATATCCCTAACATTTTTAACCCTGCATCAAATTGATATAACAGGAGCAGGAATTGATCCTTCCTTGCTAAGGTGTAGTGAGCCTTGTATAAATCATACCCTTACACAGATACGCATATGCGGGTACCAATATCTGTGAAAAACTGCTAATGCTACCTTTGCCAAGACCGTGGTTTGTCATCGGATTCTGTGGCCAGTCATCTGAAGCTACCGGAGATATCGACTGAGGTAGACGGAGTTGTGATCCTAAGTTGTGCTTGACAAACATAACTAAATAAATTTCACATTAGTACGTGGCGAATCCATTCTCACTCATCGCGATAGATGTTCGTCAAAGCGTGCGTACTGGACAAAAATATTGAGGAGTTGAGCAGACCGGTAAAGGATTATAAGTCCAATTCCGTTAAGCAAGGCCGCTCCGTTTGCATTAAAACAAGCCCCTTTGTTCGTTTATTATCGAAATCGGGCTCCCCATCACCGCCTAGGATCCTCCAAAGTAGCTTAAGGAGGGGAGGAAGAGTTGGGTGCACTATATTAGGCCGAGAATCGTTCGAATATAATTCGTTATAATCGTGGGATCATCGATCGCGCAAAGGCGACGACGGCTAGCGCAAATAATCCGTAACGTAGACTTCGGATGCTTTGAATCGTCTAGCACATACATGATAACGTGTGGATCAATCAGTAATCCAGCGTAGGATTGTATCGCGAAAACGCTCTTCATTGAACCTTGGAACGTCACTCAACGATACGATTTCCGGAAAGGTGGGCTACATCCTAAGGACTGTATGGCTAAATGCCTAGGTGAGGGACTAAAGTGGACTCAGTTCCCCCCAATAACCTAAAAACACCATGAGGGACGCCTCAAATCGGTGTAAGAAGACTGGTACCAGCAAGAAGCGACAACAACAAAGACATTAAAGACATATACAAAGGTATGCCCGTTGTGAGGACACAACTCTCTTAAGAGGGGAGATCTGTCAGGGTTATGACCGATGACATATGTGTCATACATGTCATACGTGTCATACCTGTCATACATGTCATACCATGTCATGCCATGTCATGTCATGTCATATATTATTATGACAGTCGGTCGTGTCATATATTATTATGACAGTCGACAGTATGGTCGATCATGACTGTACAGGTCGAGTCGCGTCATACATTTATGACAGTCGTCAGTACGGTCGACTATGACATGTACAGTCATACCATTTGTCATTCACTCACCTTGAGTGACACCTGTCATCGAGAGGCCAGGTTGTGGCATCAAGATGACAAAGCAAGATGAAGTCTTGAAGAACCAAAAGTGTTCGGAGAAAACTCATCTTCGCTTCTAGCATGTTCTGAACAAGCATGCGAGTATCATATGGCTTATTCGTTCAGCCGATACTGATTGTTCAACCAATGCCTTGAGTTCACAACCCAATTGTGGCGGCATCTATGAGATGCGGGGCATTGCGTAAAATGAGGTAGCGTTGGGCTACAGCAGTCACTTCTGAAGAAGCACTGCACTCATATCCACACAGACGCTGCGTGAGCTATTAACGTTCCATAATAGCCTCGCTATATATCATATATCATATCGCTTCCAAGCGAACCCTTAAGAATCAACCAAGCGATCCTTTTTTAATCGCCGGCCATTATTCCCACAGTGAGTGTATAGAATACCGTAGAATAGAATAGTGTACGTAAAATAGTTATTACTGTAACATATTATAGTTATTACTGTAACATACTATAACAGCATACGAGCGTTAGCATGCTATATTCTCTCTCCTCTGCTGAGCTCGCCAGATTATTTGGTTGGTGCTAACTTGAGATAATGGGAAGCTTATTATTCACACTCAGTCTCAATACAACCTTAGGCATACATTAATTAGCCCTGTGTGCGTATTGCCATGTGTAGATATGCAATCATGGTAAAGCATACCATTCCTCATGAGGTCGATTTTATAGGGTAACCCAAAATGCCTTCCGCAGTTTCGCGCAATACGAAATACCTTGGAGAATATGGGTTCCGGTCGGGATATGCTGATGCCGAGGCTTCGGAATGGTGGATATATGTGTTATGAGCTCAGGAAGCCATCATATGCCCGATGGATCGTTGTGCATCTACAGAAATCGATTTTATAGTGAAACCCAAAATGCCTTCCGCAGTTTCGCGTCAAATGAAATACCCTACAGAATTTGGTTTCCAGTCGAGACAAGCTGATGCTGAGGTTTCGGAATGGTAGATGTATGTGTTGTGAGCTCAGGAAGCCATCACATGCCCGATGGATCGCGGTGTAACTCGAGATATCGATTTTATAGTGAAACCCAAAATGCCTTCCGCAGTTTCGCGTAATAAGAAATACCCTGCAGATTTTCAGTTCCGGTCGAGATGAGCCGATGCTGAGCGATGGGAATGATAAATATATGTGCTATGAGCTCAGGAAGCCATCATACGCCTGATGCATCGCGGTGCATCCCGAGATATCGATTTTATAGTGAAACCCAAAATGCCTTCCGCAGTTTCGCGTAATAAGAAATACCCTTAAGATTTTCGGTTTCGGTCGAGATGAGCTGATGCTGAGCATTCCAAATGATAGATTTATGTGTTGTGAGCTCAGGAAGCCATCATATGCATGATGCATCGCGGTGCATCCCGAGATATCGATTTTATAGTGTAGCTCACAATGGCTTCCGCGTGATATGAAATACCCTACATATTTTCGGTTCCGGTCGAGATGGGCTGATGCTGAGCATTCCAAATGATAGAGTTATGTGCTATGAGCTCAGGAAGCCATCACATGCATGATGCATCGCGGTGCATCCCGAGATATCGATTGTATAGTGTAGCTCACAATGGCTTCCGCAGTTTCGCGTGATATGAAATACCCTACATATTTTCGGTTCCGGTCGAGATGGGCTGATGTTGAGCATTCCAAATGATACATTTATGTGCTATGAGCATAGGAAGCCATCATGTGCATGATGCATCGCGATGCATCCCGAGATATCGATTTTATAACGAAGCTCACAATGCGGGCTTCCGCAGTTTCGCGTGATATGAAATACCCTACATATTTTCGGTTCCGGTCGAGATGGGCTGATGCTGAGCATTCCAAATGATAGATTTATGTGTTGTGAGCTCAGGAAGCCATCATATGCATGATGCATCGCGTGCATCCCGAGATATCGATTTTATAGTGTAGCTCACAATGGCTTCCGCAGTTTCGCGTGATATGAAATACCCTACATATTTTCGGTTCCGGTCGAGATGGGCTGATGCTGAGCATTCCAAATGATAGAGTTATGTGTTGTGAGCTCAGGAAGCCATCATATGCATGATGGATCGCGGTGCATCCCGAGATATCGATTTTATAGTGTAGCTCACAATGGCTTCCGCAGTTTCGCGTGATATGAAATACCCTACATATTTTCGGTTCCGGTCGAGATGGGCTGATGCTGAGCATTCCAAATGATACATTTATGTGCTATGAGCATAGGAAGCCATCATATGCATGATGCATCGCGGTGCATCCATAGATATCGAATTTATAATGAAGCTCACAATGGCTTCCGCGTGATATGAAATACCCTACATATTTTCGGTTCCGGTCGAGATGAGCTGATGCTGAGCATTCCAAATGATAGATTTATGTGTTATGAGCTCAGGAAGCCATCATATGCATGATGCATCGCGGTGCATCCCGAGATATCGATTTTATAGTGTAGCTCACAATGGCTTCCGCAGTTTCGCGTGATATGAAATACCCTACATATTTTCGGTTCCGGTCGAGATGGGCTGATGCTGAGCATTCCAAATGATAGATTTATGTGTTGTGAGCTCAGGAAGCCATCATATGGCTGCTGGATGGTCGTGCAACCATAGATATCGATTTTATAGTGGAACCCGAAATGCCTTTCGCAGTTTTGTTGCGCATGTTGTGAAAAGCTATGGGAATGTCGGTTGCCGTCCATATCTGTTGATGCTGAGGGTTCGGAACGATGAATATATGTGTTGTGAGCTCAGGGAGCCATCATATGCATGATGGATCGTCGTGCATCCATAGCTATTGATTTTATAGTGAAACCCAAAATGCCTTCCGCAGTTTTCTCGTAATATAAAAAACACTACGCATCAATTCCAGATATGCTGATGCTGAGGGTTCAGAATTATAGATATATTTGACGTAATATCTATGATAACACTATTGCGGTATTATCATGTGCATGAAAACAGATATCATTTGTTTTGACTCATCATACACCGAGGGGAAGTTGGGTCGGCCGACCTTATCACTTAAATGGTTAGGGTGCGGCCCGAGCATATGTTATCACCTGCCTATCAGGTCGTGAGAACAAGTGATCGGGCGTATGGGGCTGTCAGGTTTTGAATCTGAGCTGACTGGGTATTGCCAACCAGATTTCAACCCCTCTTAAAATCTCGGCGTTTCAGCGCTGATGCACAAGTCGTGCCAGCTCCGATCGTGGTGTGCTGTGTCAAACGGGAGTCAAACGGGATCTCAAGCCCGGCAGCTTGTACTGCAGGCACAGGTCGCGCGGTGCAGTGTCCACCCTTTGCGAAACACCATTCATATAAAGGAATAAACGGCGCAACACGCAATGCTGTATGTGGGGCAAGTGCTTGGCCTTGATGCTTTTAAGGCGAGGCTCGGGTACATGTCTTCGTGCCCGACAGCGTGTACCCGAGCGCTGGGGCTGTCAGGTTTTTAACCTGAACTGACCGTATTCTCATCGGTCAGACTGCAGCCCCTCTTATGATTGTAAGCACACCTGATATGTTTATGTTACAGGTACACAGATGCTATACCGTGTCGCGTTAGGAGGGACCCCATAAAAGATTGCTCGAGTGGAACACCAGGCAGCGTTATTCGTGACAGGGGACTATTGAATGCTTTCTATCGAGATTCGAGTACATATTCTCGGTCTCCAAACCGAGAACTTGTGCTCGAACTTGGGGCTGTCAGGATTTGAACCTGGAACACTGCAGCCACTACAGCCTACACTACACAACCAGGGGTGGAAGTGATATCTCAGACTCGAACTGAGACCTCCGGACTGAGTGTCCGGCGCTCTGAATTGAGCTAATATCACAAAAGGAGATGCGTCTCAATGGATGGTCCGCAACGGACACGCCTGCGCTCACGAACCCAGCTGGAATGCAGCAGAGCACCCTTGCAAACTAAGACATGTGAGAGAAAGCCCTAAGCTAGAAGATATGCGCACTCGTAAAGCGTGGAAGTGATATCTCAGAGTCACACTAAGACCTCCGAATGTAAAAACCGGCGCTCTTTTGAGCTAGTATCACCGAAAAGATGGCTTCCGAAGAAGGACCTGCAGCGGACTCGAAAGCAGGCAATGGCACTCAAAGGTACTGCAGAAAGTGCTTACGGCTCCGCGAACGTACCTGCCTGCCATTTTCCCTACACGGCCTCACCGTAGAAGTGAGTGACATCTCAGAATCGAACTGAGGCCTCTGGAAAAGGTTTCCAGCGCTCTTTCTTGAGCTAATGTCACAACAATGTGCCGTTCTCCCTGAAAATGGCGCACAGCAAGACGGGCGTGCCGTGCGTTTGTGAGAAAAATCTGAGTGTGGTACTTCGTTGTGGACTGCAGCTGAGAAAAATAAGCGCTTCGCAGACATCCCTACACAAACCCGGCAAATATCCCAGTGATACTGTGTGCGCTTGCTGTTACGGATGCTCGACTCCCCGCACAACTCTCGCGCGACAGAACACAATAAGCAACATCGATACGAAGGCTGCTAAAACTTTCACAGGAGCAGCCTCACAAAAATGTAACGGGCGTTGGCTGAAAGGCAGATGAGCATAAGACAAACCTGTGAAAGCAAAAAACAGCAGTGAGATTGATGGCGTGCACTGCACGAGAAAGGATGCTAAATATCATCATTCGCGGAAACCATTGGTCGACCGCCAATGATTCCATCTAAAATACCTTCGGGATCCGACCTGTATGCACTGTTGGACACCGGAATCTGTACCACCACTAAAAACGCAAGAAACCTGTCAGCGACAAATATCCGAGATGACGTTGTATTAATTCATTTTATTATTGGGATAAATATTTGCGACCAACAGATTGAATAGGCTTTCATCTAATGGCCTTGAAATTGGGCGACACAAATCCCAGATATGACGCAATCGTGGTTTTCGGAACCCATGCCATCGCCAAAATTCGCCATCGTTCGAGCACGCGTCTCCTCAAAGTATAAGTTCTTAATTTGTCGACAATCGTGGCTTCAGAACGAACGCGGAGCCCATGCCACAATGTGACATACCAGTAGATACGCCTAGTCACACTAAACATTTAGAAGTGAGTGTCTAATGTCATAAATAATAAAACATTTACGCTAGCAAAGGGGACAAAGTCCTGAGAGTGCGGTATCCCTGCAAAGCAGGCTAGTGAAAACACCAGGGGCTACTCCCTCTGCTATAGCGCGCCCACAAAGGGGCTCAGCCCACTTTTCAGCAGGGTGACATCTAGAGAAAAAGCTAAGTGCTAGGCAATAAAAAACTCTAGAAGATGGAGAAGCTGCGAGAAAGACAAATCCTACTGTCCGGCTAAGCTCGCTGAATATCAAACAGATAAACACATAACTAGTGTCTGGCCGAGGCTTTATGCTCTCGGAAACCCAGACAGTGAAACAAGTCTGTACTACTGTACTGTACTACTGTACAGTACAGTGCTAGGATGTCACGGACACGAGACGGAAGCAGGGTCAGGCTAGGGGCTAGTCAGAGCCCATAATAACTAAGCCTAAACCCGAAGTCCAGCATTATTGCAGGAGGGTTTGAAGAAAGTCGTTTGATTGTTGCACAGCTTCTGTTTCTGTCATGGCTTCACTGCTCGAGATGTCAACTGTATGCGGGTCAGTGTTTAAGGTGGTGGTGGTGTTTAACAGAAACACGTCTCGCCTATTTTTGGTGTGTTGCCTGCAAATTCTTGATAGTTTTTTAAGAAGAGGTTTAATCTTGCCACGGGGAACACCTATCGTGTTGAGGACAGTACCAAAAAGAGGAGGGAGGTATCCCATAAGTGTGAGAACTTTGGGCCATTTAACGGTGTTTATGAAGGGCTTGGAATTTGCGTTTGTGATTGTCGTGTCGTGGTGACCACCATAATAATGCTCAATATCACTCTGATGATAAGGAGGGTCTTGAGTGGGCCATGGGCAAAGCGAAGAAGGAAGTACTTTGTCATGCCGCGGTACAATTATCTTAAATTTGTATCTGATTGATAAGGATAATTTTGGGTAAGACCCAGATAAGAAAAGCACCTGCGTTCTCATCCCTCGAACCGAGTTACATCGAACCGACAGCAATTTTTTTTTGAAAACATGCCTATTTGTGCCCCACGAGCTGCCAAAGGTAAATGGTTGAGGTTTCTTTGCCTTATTTGCACGTTCTGAGCAGGCGTTCCCCCTGTTTCACGTGTTTCGGGGTAACTTGGGGAAGGGTGTGCATTTATTTTGGAATAGAAAAGTGACCTTCCGGGAATAGAAAATAAAAATTTTATTAATTAATGTAGCCTGAAAATTTTATACCGTCCCTCGAAAAATTATTATAACAATGATGCCAAAGGGATATATGTATATCGGGAAATATTGGGGAAATTTTTCGTTTTTTTTATTCGTCCACGAAAAAGACGATATGTGGCAGTTTAATTTCATAGTTAAATTTTTTATGCAAATTTCTTGAAGCGGTGAACAAATTTCTAGATATAACATTTTTAAAATTTTGGTACCTTCGAGCAGTCACTATATGCAATGCCTTGGGGGCAAGGGGGTGGGGGTCATACAAGTGCCCCGACTACCTTGGGGGCGAACATTGCTTTGGGGGAGAGGGCCCCAATTCCGGACAAGGATTTTGCCCCCCCTAGTAGCACATCTTTACGTTTAGGGGGGATAACCCACCCCCTAGCAATTTACCCCCCCCTAAGAGTTCCCTTAAGTGTGTATTTTTCGGAAATTCTAGGGGGGTTAGCGACCCCCTCCCTAGCAATACGCCTAAACCCCCCCGCCTACCAAGACCGTGTCCGGAATTGGGGCCTCCCCCCCGCGAACAATGCTCGCCCCCCCTTGGGAATAAAGAAAAGAGGCGGAAGGGCGGGAAGGGGAGAAGGGGGAAGCCTAGAAAAAGGGGGGAGGGGGGGAAAGGGGGGTTCGAGTAGGGGAGGGAGGAAACTAGGGGAAATGAGGAAAAAGAGCAAAAGCGAAAGCGCTTCCAGCGAAAGCGCTTCCAGCGAAAGCGCTTCCAGCGAAAGCGCTTCCAGCGAAAGCGCTTCCAGCGAAAGCGCTTCCAGCGAAAGCGCTTCCAGCGAAAGCGCTTCCAGCGAAAGCGCTTCCAGCGAAAGCGCTTCCAGCGAAAGCGCTTCCAGCGAAAGCCCCAAAGCCGAACCCCTGCCGGTTCCCTGACGGGAACTTTGCGGGTGCTTATATTTACGTCCTCCGAGTGGACTACCCGACTTATGGGAGAAGGGTTATCGCATCCAAGTCATGTGCGCGGGAGGAGGCAGATAGACATGATGGCTTGTTTATCCTACAGATAGTATTATCTCGAAAATCTACGAAAATTTTAATTGTCTTCAATATCGTTATTCATATAATTTTATAGATCACGTCGATGCACTCGCCCTTGCGTCCATGTCCACTTTCATATCATGTGCACGTAGCTATCAAAGCCTCCATTATTGTTTAGAGTTCCTAGCACACCATGGCTGAAGTTACTTGGACTAGTCCGGGGAAAACTAAACCATCCGAAATTTATGAGGAAAGTGAGGACGACGACGATTTCATGGATGTGAACCCGTCTAAGTCACGCACCAGGAAGCATAATCGAGTAACTTGGGTGGAACTCCTCACCGAAGTGCTCACTTTCCAAGCCTGTCTAGAGAAAGTGGGGGCAGACTCCCCCTCCGGTTATGTTCTTGCGGACAAGCCTTATGTATCGAAGAAGGATGGTAGTAAGACTACCAAGTATAAGTGTAAGCTACACTATTCTTTTGGGTGTGGAGTATACTACAAAGTTGTTCAGTTTATTATTTCTTCCCCGGAAGGAGGGGACACTACTTTATTTTCGTTATGGAAACGCGGGGAGCACGACCATACTACACGCGTTAGCAAGGGGATAAGTCTAGGAGACAAGGAGTTTATTGATACTCAGGTTGCCGCACGACTAGGAGCCAAAAAGATCTGGAAGTCACTTGCTGCAAGGAATGTGGAGAAACCCTCATACAAGCAAGTGCGTTACTACGTTAATAACAATCGGGCACAAATATGTGAGCACAGTAACATTCGGACATATGGAGATTACTTGGAGGTGTGCAAGGAGCACAACATCCTTGTTCCCAATGCAACTACAAGTAATCACACTCCGGGCATTCTATGCTTCTATGAGGGCAAGCTATTATTAGGTGACAATAGTCTCGTGATCGTCAGTGAATATGACAAGCCTAATGCTCTACCTCCTTTACCAATTGAAGCCTTGGACATTTTGGAAACATGCAAACAATGGAAGGATGCGAAGTGGAAAGAGGACCCTGCAATCATTGAAACTACGCTAGTGAACTCCTTCCGCACGTTGCTCTCGTCTACATCCACGCCATTCTTTTGTGAGTTGCTTGACGCCCTCCTCGCCGCCCATGGATGGAGTCCCTATTCACGCCGCTTTTACAAAAACAAATTTAGTGCGAGGACAATCTACAAGGCATTCAAACAACTCACGACCGACTACGACACGCAGCAGAAACGGAAGCGCCTATGCGTGATATACACGACCCGCGGCAAGCTACAACATTTCCTCGCTAATCCACACTTCGCGCGGGACGACACGTACAAGTCTAACTGGCATGGTTTTCCACTCGAGAGTGGTGGGGTCGTGGCCTATGATAAGCGATACCGCTTTGGTTACCTAGCGCTCAAGTCCCATGCCGACCAACTTCAAAGCGAGATCATCAACTACGTCGTGGTGTACGCTATTAAGATTCTATTCGGCAAACTCTGGCAGCCCATGTATTTTAGCACAGACCATGCTCCCGCGTTTCGCAATGCTAACCGGCGTTTTCCGCAAGTTCTTGCCCTCGTCGCAGAGCACACCAACACTACCGAGACAATCGTCACCACAACCGACAGGCTTGTCCACGGTGTGTGCTATGCTCATTGCCAAATGAAATTGAACGACCGCGCGTCCTTGTTTATTTTCGCGGCTAACGTGACAACTTTCAAAAAAGGTGTGGGAAGTATTCATAAAATTACGATACTCGCTGTACGGAACGCGGCATTCTCTCTCTTTATGGTGAAGTATACTAACCTTGGGGAAACGAACGTTTGCGATTGGTTCAAGGCGGTGTGGTGGGATAATGATTGGAACACGTGGGTCCTTGGTGAAGGAAGTCAGCCAGCAGGGGTACCTACCACCCAAAACTCAGCTGAAAGCGTCAACGACAACATCAAGACCGACATGCTCACCAAGAGGTGTGAACGACTCCCTCAGTTCAACGCGTCCGCTCTCAAGTTCGTTTCGGAAGAGACGCATTGGGACGACTCATTCCCACTACCTTCTAGCGGTGTGATCACTCACAAGATGTGGCGCGAGGCCTTACTTTCACACGAGCGCGAAATTCCTACTTTCGTTTCGAAGACCACTTGCCTACTTGGGGAAGGCGAAGTATTTCTAATGCCTTCCCTTGAGACTTATGAAGCAATTGAGGGCTATTCGACGTCGCGGAGAAAAAGAAGGAACTCACGAGGAAGCTTGGCATCTTCGTTGCTCTCATACGAGATCCTGAACATCCTCCTGCGACAGTCACAACCTTCGACGACTTCGTGAGGGTCTATCGAAGCTTTCAGATTCTCCGAGAGGTCGAAGAGCCTATAGGGTATCACTTCTACTCGTGCAACTGCCCCACTTACTTCGAGTGCCTAATCTGTACATGTGTTATTGCCTTCGCCCTTTTTAAAGGCAAGTTTAAGGCGCCAGCTGAAGTTCATCTAGAGCTCATTGGGAGGCAGCCACAAGCTGGGAGGCCTCCTAAGCCGGTGTCCGCGCTAAAACGTCAGCCAATCAATGAGAAGCTCACCACGAAGTTGAAGCGCGAGGCGGCCAAGAAAGCGAAGCTGCTCGATGCTGAGGATGAAGAGTTCGATGTTTTATGCTCCCAAGCCATCCCCAAAAGCTTGAAGTGTGAGCTCTGCGATAAGGCAACGTATGCTGGCGACATGTTGGTATGTGATGTGTGTAACAAGGGGACACACACGTTTTGCATGCGCCCCAAGCTGAACAAGATTCCTAGTGGAGATTGGATCTGTATGACTTGCCTCTATGGCACTTGAGAAACTGTTTTTCTATTCTGCTACGGTTTTTTAGCTAGAAACTTTTCCTAAGACTTGGTATGAAGTATTTTTGCAGTAACTACAACCATAAGGGGTATGTTTTTGTTCGGTTTATGTTATGTTAATACCGCTTTTTCAGGTGTGTGTGTAGAGTCGTTAGATATATATGGACGTACCCGATATTCATATGGACTATTTCATACCTCCACGTGGTGTAAGAAGCATTATCATATGGGTATTGAATATGTAGGGGAGTAGGAGTACAGCTGAAAGTTGTTGATAGTTGTTGTATACAGTACTGTTAACTGACACTATTCTATAGAATAAAGTATATAGATAATAGTATAGTATATACTTTAGACTTCTACTAGTAGTGACACGAGTGTCATATCATACATGAGCTCATATCCACGATCAGTATGAAGCTATATATCATCTAACGTGAAGACACACAATAGAAACGAGGGGGAAAGTTTCAAACACCTAAGACCTCTCGGAGAGGGCTCTACCTCTGATATCTTGTACTAAGCTTGTGCAAATATGGTGGCTGGTACTTGGGTGACAAAAAAACCACGGAGTCCTGGTGCGCGCGAACTTCGCCGAATATTACGTGTTATGTTAACGTTTGAGCGGACATCATCAAGGTACACCGGCGGTACTTTAAGTTTGATTAAGCCGGGCTGGTGGCCACGCGAAGTGAACTTCGTTAAGACTCGTGATTGGGTTGTTGATTTGAAAGTAGAGTCCATCTCCAAGAAGTATATATTGGGCCTCATAGAAGGACTAGCACACGAGTGGAGTTTAGCACTCCCTTTTTGCCATGAGTGTTTTAACTGCTTTAGAGTTGCACACCGCCCATATGGAGTGGAGGCAAGAGTGGAGTACGATCTTTGGGTTCGAAGCATGGTGCCAGACGCCTTCAGCGAGGACTACCCTGTCATTCTCCTCTCTCCACCACTTCAATTTTCTTCTTCAGTAATTGAGGAGATAGAGGAGGAAGAGGGGCTAGAGGTAGAACCGGTAAGAGCATTCTTTACTTGGGAGAATATAGGAGTATTATTGTTTTCTTTACGGAAGCATTACTTTCTATGAACTCCTTGCCTATGGAATATTTCCAGTTTCCTAATTACTAGCTTTCCAGGTGCGTGAGCCTCTAGCGAGCGTTGACAGCAACGTCGCGCCAAAAGTTTTGAAGCGGAAGAGGACGTTCGTCGAAAAGGCGCCCAACCCACGCTTACTCGCGCCAAGGTGAAGTATTCCGTTCCGACATTGCTCGCATGCGTTGAACAAAACCGTAATTGATTCCTTGCCTACACAACCCAAGGCAAGACGTACGTATTAGCCGTAAATAGTATGAGTGAAACATAGTTGTGTATTGTTTCTCGCAGTATCACAATGTTCGACGTCATGCTCGAGCTACAAGCTCTCCTATATGCCATCAATCTTTGTAGTGTGCAACGGTTCAAAAACCAGACGCGCGTGGCGCCCATGGCGAGCTGGGAGTGGCAATTCTGCTTTGGGGCGGTGTGCAACGCGTTAGGGGCGGCACTTGGCGCTTTCGACCTCCCTCATAACTATAGAGAGGGCACAGGCGTATTCTCGGGATGGGTACTCGACCGCAAGATCCCGGAGTACAAGAAGAGACTCTGGATCTTAGCGAGAGAGATACTACGCATGTTTGACCCTTGCTTTGCCGAGAACGAATGGTACGTCGTTCAGTTTGCCCGCCACGATAGTAGGGTGTGCAATGGAAAGCTTGTAGAGCTACACACCGATCCTAACGACGCCACCCACGAGTACATCTTGACGCTAGGAGCGTACACAGGGGCAACACTCCGTTGCCACTACGAGAAAGATAAGTTTGCGGACTTCGATCCTTACTTTCACATTGAGCAGTTCGATGGGCGTCTCCCACATGAAGTAGTGGGAGATAATTTCACGGGCGTCCGTTTCAGTTGCATATGGTACAAATGCTTCGACCCGTTGATCCCGGTACCTACACCCTTGTATAGAACACCTCGATATGTTGATTGAGTGTAGTTAGTCTTACCTGTAGGCTTCTATAACAATCGCAAGAAACTACTCTTGCACCATCTTTTCCCCGTGTCCCCATCCGTGGGGTAATAACTGTACAGAATCTTGTTGTGCTCGTTGTGTGTAGTTATTTGCCTTGCACAATTTAAGCACAATTTGGCATAGGGCACACCATTCCAAACAAGTAAAAGCTCGGCTCCGTGCATACAAAAGTGCGCAGACCGTTCAACACGAGTCATAAGACAAAATAGAATAGCCGTCTTCCGTAGGAGTTCGGGTGCGGGTAGGTTAGGTTGAAAGTTCTCGAGCCACCTTCTAACTTGATATGTTTGAACAGTATCCGGATAGGTAATACGAGAACCCGTTATACGTTCCCTTTCGCAGTCACCGTGTTCCGTGCGAGTACCAACTATCGACCCATACCGTGGGGTTAAAGTATCATACTGAATAACTAGATATTTGGCTCTCGAAGCGCCATATTGGAGTCTCCGCACGAGCTATGTCTTCCTTTAGAGTATCGTTGTACTGAGTAAGGGTAAGAGCCTTGCAATATACACGAGGTGACGTCTTATTGATGGTCATTTCCGTAAGTGGGTTATAATGATACTTACGAAGGCATATATGATTCGGCTTTAAGCATGTTACGCAGACACGTTTTCTTAAGTCAAAGCGGGAACTTCAAGGCATGTTTGAAAGAATGGAAGGAGGTGGGGGAAATTTTGGGAAATATCATTCTTGAAAGGCGGAAGAATTTTTGAGGCAGCTCTGTAAATTAAAATTCAGAATTCAAATTTCTATTCCCGGAAGGTCACTTTTCTATTCCAAAATAAAGATATTCCGCTTGGGGAAACTTCGGGTGTACGGGAAAACACACGCCGATGAAACGAAGACCTTAGAACTGTCCATTCTTTAAAAAAGTGTTTCATATTAGTCTTGCTGAGAAACGTATGTTTTCGGAATTGAGAATTACGTTGCCACGTGAAAGAGATTTGCACTTTTTGGAGAGTGGGTGCGATGAGAATATTTCCAGCATAACTTGTCCAATTTTCGGTTTGGGTTTCTTTTGGGTTTCACCCCAAAACTTTGCCAATACTCAACCATTGTTCGGGAAACTTTGAAAATATATGGAATACGTATAGATTTTTAAGTAGCCGGATCGGCTGGGCTTGTATGCAGGCCCTGTTCACGCATACTTGCCGAGCTGGAGAGACAGGCGTGGCGGGCACCGTTACTGTGCGTACTGCGGGGTGAAACTGCCCGCACGAGCAGAGCTGCTAGAAAATCATGGGATATGTCCCGGAAACGTGTTGTGCAGAAACGTTTTAACAGTGGTTCCCGCAGATGTGATGCTATTCGTCAACGATCTGCGCAAATCAGTCTTCAAACGAGTTCGGAAGGCGAAGGGAGTTGCAGTCTGGGGTCTCAGCTATAGGAATGCCACTTGGCCACGGTCAGTCTTCAACTACATGTTCAACGATTGGCTCGAGTCAAAATGCATAGAGTCTACCACAAAGGGTGGAAAGGCTGCCTGTGTAAAGACTGTCCGAACTATTTGGGAGCTTCGCACTATCGAGCACTTGCTCGACTTCACTGTTTTAGAGAACGGCAAGTCATATCTAAACGCTGTTACAAATATTAATGGCACTATTTCGGTGGTTATTCCTCCCTTAGTGATTACCCACAAAAGTTCTGGTGTCAGCAACGTAAGCATGTCTGAGTCAATCGCTGTCCAGTACGGTACGGCTGTCGTCACTCTCGGAGGCGAGATCCAGTATCACGAAAATAAGAGCACGTTTCAGGGTGTTGAAATTCAGTCCCACCCGTTTGGGAGCATGAATTATGGCTTGGCGGAGCCAGGCAGCGTGAATTGTGCTATCGCACGGCGGCTTTTGACGGCTCGCTGTCGGGCTATCCCTCGGTTCATGTGGGCTCTCGGCTATTCTGTGAAACAACGGTTGCGTCATGCTCTAGGCATCACGGTCGGTCACGACGTGGAAGACTGGAAGACACTGTCTTATTTAGACAGGACTGCACTCCAGCAGTCAGTGGCAGCGACAACGGTCGAGGTTGAAGCTCAGGCCCAGGCTCCGGCTCTGGCAGTCGGCAGTGCAGAGCAGGAGCCTCCTGCACGACAACCCATTGTCGCACATCAAAGGCGACAGGAAACATCAGAAGAGGCAGAGGCTCGGCGGGTTGCGAAGAGAACGTGGGACGTCGTTGTTGTTGGCGTGTTTGTCCAGGTAGAGCAGCAGCTTTGTGTTTTTCTGGTTGCTGAGAATTCCAAGAGCTGCAGGTATTGCCAGGCGATGCCGAGAAAGGAAAGCCACAAGGATCTCGATGTACACCGGCAGTTGAGTAGAGTGTCCACTCGACGGACTGTCTTCAAGCATAGACTGCAACAAAACTGGCTCTGCTTGTAGCAGTGCTTCAACCTGTTCGGCCATCCTCGCATTGCGCTTGCGTGTCGCTTCAGCCTTCTCACTGGTGGATGTCGCTGGGGCTCTGGAGAAAACCCGATCGGGTTCTTCGACTTGGGCACGTGCGTGAAGGCGGGACTTCATATGTCTGTAGCTGTCTGCCTTTCGTTCCAGCTTAGTCTCACACTCTGATAAATTGTTCCATGCCTCACGCGCATCAGCTTTTGCATCCTTAACCCCTTAGTTGCGGTTGGAATTTTTTGCAAAAATATGTGGTTTGGGGACAATTCAAAGTATTGCGTGATCATGGCCGCATGCACGCATACGACATCATGTATGTTATAGGAGACCATCAAATAAGCCACAACGAATCATGGTATAGCTATATCTATCGTATATCTCGAGATATATGGATTATCCAACCAAAATTTTGAGTATTTTGAGCATAGAAATTACGCATACGTCTTGTGTACGATGCGTGACTGCAGTCTTATTGACCTGTATCATGGTAAACTATCGCGGAAATTAACATGTTAGACTATCCCTAATCCATAGTACGCATTAATACCGCCCAATGTGCCAAAAAATACCAAAAAAATGGCCAAAAAAACACCGAAAAAACACTTGGATTCAAATGTTTTCCTCACTTAAGAAATGTTTTCCATACTTAAGCTAAAACTCAGGTGATTTTGCTCATAAAATGAGACTATGTGGTGATATAATACCCCATGTTGCATGCGAGACTGGCGTTGGGATCCATTTCTATCGTATATTTCCACATGGCCACGTATATGCTTACCAATACGGGATGTTTATGGCTTGGTTAGCTACTTTTCAAAGCCAAATTTAAGCGCAAAATGACACAAATAGACAAATTTGGGTTTGGATATACTAACACGTGAGAGATATATCGCACTAGTATATGTGCTATACTATTGGTTAACCTGTAGCCACATATCATGAGTGCACCCACAAACCTTACAATATTCGATGCGCCAACCGCGCATATGTAGTTTCATGGTAAGCCACGCTCTCATTTTCGAGGCCTTGTTGAGAATTCTCAACGTGTCGCAGCTAAGGGGTTAAGAGATTTCTTCAAGGCAGTGATGGAAGACTCTTTCGCTGCGATCTCGGATCTCAACTTGGTATTTTCGTTTGTCAAGTCTTCCAACTGTTTTAAAAGTCGTTGAATATTTTGCCTCGGCTTGCCAGATTCAGCAGTCCCAGAAGGTGGCTCTTTCTGCGCATGTGTGTTACCCTCATTCGCAACTTTCTTTTTCTTCTTGAAACCCATACCTAGGTTAGGGTTTTGTCCAGTGTTCCGTGTAGAATGGTTGAAAATCGTTGTTCACTTGAATATTAATGATTATGAAGTTGATAGTATTCGTCGTGATTTGTCATTGGCACTAATCCGCATGAAACAATAAGCACTCTTGAACATTGAAGTTTAGACCATCATTACACCATCGAACCCTAATTACAACAATTATTGTATGCCATCACACGACTTGAATTGCGCTATTATATATTCATATTTATTAGAAATCGCGAGTCTAGTTGCATTAAAAAGCTAATGCGTGTCGTTACTTGACCCATGTCGTCGTTGCTCACTATGTATACGGCGCTTACATATACCCTAAAAAAACAGCATTATATGTCATCTTAAATGCTATGTAACGCCCTAAATATTGAGAATCGCAAAAAATGGAGCTGATCATTGGTTTTCCCAACATCGAAATAGGTTAGCAAGAGATCCACAATGATACAATTGGCTCATTTGCATCGGAGTTAAATACCCAAACCCTCCGCGTCCGCTTTTTCGGCGTTTCGTGGCGATGTGTCTAAACTGCAAAGGAAGATCTTCGTCGACGTCTTCTTCGCGCGCTGAATAGAACTCTAGGCGCCAGTGGCGAAAAGGAGGGATAGCGTGATTCCTAGCCTGTTTAAGAGTGTGGGGGTTGTATGGGCGAGCTGCGTCAGCTGCTGGGTTCGGCGCCCGAACTGGTACAGCCATAATGCAGCATGGAATGCAAGTTGAAAGTGGAGGCGCAATTGTGTTAGAAAGGTGTTAGAAAGGTGGGAACGTACAGTACTGTAACAGTTTTCCCGCGAGCGACACACATGACGAAACGCGAATGTGATTTCGCCGGAAATTTCCGGTGAAATGACGATGACATCCTGTCAGACCTCGCGATCGCGCGGAAGGAGTTCCCACTTCGTGTCAAATATCGTTTACCCTAGGGAAGGTGTCCACGTGGATGGTTATGGAATTCGCTGGCTGGCTAACGAGATCGCGGTCCACTATCCATAGCGTTCTCTTATGACGCGACAGGCGCGGGGGGGTACCCAACTCGATGAGAAAAGCTGACTGACCTGGATTTCTCTGTTTTCTTACAGGTGGGTGATTACTGTATTCCTGAAGATCTTGGAGAGTAAATGCAACGGTGGGGCCCAGCGCATATGGTGGCGCAAGGAGAACCAGGATGTGGGTGCCAACAAAGCCATCCGCTACAATGTCCTCGAAGCGGCTGTCATTGGGTTCCAAATGGCGGACGTGGAGTCCGGGGGAAAATCCACTCGCAAACCATGGATGTGTGACTTCGACTTTGGGACGAAGGATGAGGAGGCGAGGTCGAGGGCGAATTTGTTGGAGGGGTTTTCTGTCGTCAAGCAACCCTTCCGAGTGGATGGGAAAGTGGTATGCGCTCACCAAAAGCCCTTGCACTTGTTGATGGAGCTTATCAACTGCCACATGATGGGACCCGCACCTTTCGCCCGGTTACACAACGATTTGTCACCCAACTGGATCTTGGATGCGGGGTGTGGGATCGCGACGGCCACGATGGCAACTCTCCGGTGCGGCCTGAACGCTGTCGCGTTCGACTCCGACGAGGACATGGTGCAAGCAGCCAGTCAGCGGTTGGGGAACATTGCCGACGAGCCTGACGGCGATATGGAATGCATGTCACTCGACGAAACTGCGAAGCTCAAAGAGGAAGCACTCAAAGAGGAGGAAAACCTCAAAAAAGCTGCACAAGCGAAAGAACTCGCCGCCGTGGCTGCGGACATCGAGTCCCTCGTGGATCAATCTGGTTCTGCCGAGCAACCTCCTGCAACCGGCACTGATTCTGGGCAAACCGAGGCACCAGTTACTGATGCACCTCCTGAAGGAGTCGCCGAGGAAGAAGAAGAGGAAGGAGAAGACACACCAGGAGACCGCGAGCCCCTCGTACCTATAGGAGACGCACCAACGGAGTAGATAGTGCACGCCGTGCCAAATGCCTATCTTGAACCTGGAATAAACGCAGATACCGCGTAGATTGTGGCAGCAGTGCTAACGACTAGTCCTGAACATTAATAAAACACGTGTACAAAATGAAATTAGTCACCGCATCATATTTTGTATCGTGTTTACCATCTTCGTTGAATGCTTGCATGTGCTTGTGAATTTACTATAAGCACTCATATGTACTTATCTATTAGCCTCGTCGGCACCCGCGTTTATACGTGCGTCTCACGTCACGTAGGAAAATACGTTATTTTCGTGCGCCTTGGAATTATTTAGCTATCTATAATTAAATTGGAAAATGACATTCCGTAATGTCATTTTCATCGAATAGCGTGTTAATGGCGGATGAGGTAGCAAAAAAAGGCCTGTGTGGAAGGAGAATATGGCCTAAACCACGACAACACGGACACAATAAGGCTAATGGCCATTTGCAGGTCTACGAGAAGACAGTTGGGCGGACACCAAGTGATATTTAACCATGTGACAAAGAAAAGTACGAGAGGCAAAAATGACAGGGAAGGACAATGTTATACAACGGATGAAAAGAAAACTGGAAACTGGGCCGGAGGAATGGGAAACCAAAAAACAACGCATCGCAAGAACAGAAGCCGAACATGCGCGAAGAAAAGAGGAACCGAACGAACCGGAGGAAGGCAAGGAAGCAGTAGGGGACACGTGGCCAGAGGAAATGGAAGCACAACAGACGCAGGAAGATGAGATTGAATTCCGGCAAATGGAGCAAGAGGAGGAAGCAGCACTCATGCTGGCACAGAACATTCAAACACTGCACCAAGAAGAAGGAGGGCATGCGACACAGTCAATAGTAGGGAACATGGGGAAGGCGGCGAAGAGCCCGCCCCCGAAGCCCAGGAGAACGAATGGGAGGTTGAGGAGGAGGAACTAAGACGGATGCAAGAGGAGGAAATGACACTTGCGCATGAGGGGCGACAAGAACAAAGGGAACCCCAAAGCCAACAGGAACACGACCGAGCGAGACATGTCAGGGTTATGACCGATGACATATGTGTCATACATGTCATACGTGTCATACCTATCAGACATGTCATACCTGTCAGACATATCATATCATATCATGTCATGTCATGTCATGTCGTGTCATGTCATATATTATAATGACAGACAGTCGTCAGTACGGTCGACTATGACATGTACAGTCATACCATTTGTCATTCACTCACCTTGAGTGACACCTGTCATCGAGAGGCCAGGTTGTGGCATTGAGATGACAAAGCAAGATGAAGTCTTGAAGAACCGAAAGTGTTCGGAGAAAACTCATCTTCGCTTCAAGCATGTTCTGAACAAGCATGCGAGTCTCATATGGCTTATTCGTTCAGCCGATACTGATTGTTCAACCAATGCCTTGGGTTCACAACCCAATTGTGGTGGCATCTATGAGATGCGGGGCATTGCGTAAATGAGGTAGCGTTGAGCTACAGCAGTCACTTCTGGAGAAGCGCTGCACTCATATCCACACGTACTCTGCGTGAGCTATTAACGTTCAATAATAGCCTCGCTGTATATCATATCTATTCGCTTGCTAGCGAAGCCCTAACAAGACAGGCCATTCGAACGGCCACGCAGGAAACTGAAGAGGAGCTAGAAGACCAACAGGATAACGCGCTGCAGGTAACACAGAAAATGGAACTATTGGTGACTCAGAACATGAGCATGAAGGCACAACATGAGGAGGAAGACGACCTTATTGAAATGTCCCAACAACAGGAGGAAGCACAGGAGGAACAAAGAGCACTCCAGGAAATGGCACAGCAACAAGCAGCAGCATAAAGAGAGGCACAACTGGCACAAGGGTGGAGGAGGGCCTCGATGGAGAAGATACGGATAGCTGCCAAAGAAACGCCGGAGAAATATATGCAGCACCTACGGGGAGACACAGCCATGCACGAACTCTCCAACGAGTATTGGAAGAAATGAACCGAATACCTCAACGAACATGACGTAACTGTGCTGCTGAGATGCAGAGCTAACAAATTGCCGGCGGGTCCCTACAGGAGATGGAGGCGAAGGGTACGGGCATAAAAGTGCAAATGCTGCGGGTGCCTGGGCAAGTAAACGCAGGAGGTTTCATACGCACGGCCCATGTGCTAGGAGGATGTACAGAAAGGGAGATAAAAACATGATAATAAGCAGGTCAGATGAAACCACCAAAATGATAGCAAAGGACATGAGCAAATGCAGAAAAGGGGGATGTATAATAAAGACCCACGCCGGGAGAAGGGGGGTGGGAGTGAATGTGGGCAGGCCAATAGAGGACTTCTTACTCACGAGAGGGCAATGCAGAATGGATGGAAGAAACACCCCAACACCCGAGCATGGAAAAGACACCATACCGCACTTTGTGGACATAGTAATGCTAGAAGGAACTGAAAAAGGGAATAAGCAGCCGGGACACTCACACCAGAAAGCAATGGCAGACGCGGGATATATACACCTAGTGGAGGTAACGTACACGGATGAGATGAGCTGGGAGGAAGCACTAAAAACGAAATACACGAAATATGCACCATTGGTAAAACTATTAGAACTATACGGGTACAAAGTAACACTGCACGTAATGGTATTCGGAAACACAGGTACGATATATGAACACACGGAGAAGATACTGACCAAACACCTAGGATTCAACAAGCGGGAATCACAACACCTCCTCAGGAAAATACACGACCTCGCTACAGGATATGCAGTAAGCCTTAACAGGTTATACAGGAAAAAAGTAGATAACGAACCGGACTGAAGGAAAATGAAAGGAAAAGTCGAGGGGACTCAAAGCCCCACACCCCGGAAAAAGGTATGTGTGTTTTTTTTTTACTCAAGCACAGCCCTGAGCCCACAGCCTATCAATCAAATAAGCCCGGGGTACTCACAAGTGTATGCAAGTGGAGGATGCTCAGCGTACCTTTTATGCTTGGGTAGAAGCCTGTAAAATAACTGTGTGAGCTACCGAGAGCGAGGGTAAGGTGAAGTCGTTTGAACGTTATGAAATACGAATTTGATGTTTCAAACTTCATTTCTTTCGATTGCAAGAAGTTCAAATCGATAGGAAGAAAGGTCACGCTTCGATTTTCATCTAATTGATCTCAGGGTTCACGATTTATCATTTTTATCTGATTTATCGTCATATTTTTTCTACATACAAAGGACATCTCTCCCGAACAATTCCACCTTATCGAGGAGCTATCTTCTGTTACAACAAAGATCTTTCCATCGAAATTCGATATTCCTAGGTGGACCAACCAGGTCCAGTCGAGATGGTTCGTTTCAGATCAGAAAATCGTATTCGCGACTGGGTTGGCCAAACGTCTGCGTGTCGAATGAAGGATATCATAGCGACCACAATGAAGTCAGAGCTCGCGACCGACCGACGTTGCACATAATGCATGAGTCCCTACGAGGACGTATGATCGTGGTCATGATGAGCGAGCCAAGAGGGCATTGAACGGACCAATCTGGCCTCACACGCTTGTGCCTTTTGCGATGGAGTCTTTTGGAGGTTTGGGGAAATCGGAGCGGAAGTTCTCCGACTGTTGTGTAAAACGCAGGCACGGCCAATTGTTTAAGGAGGAGGATGCAACATGGAGCACGCGGAGCTTTTCGACCTATTGGTTGCAGCGGATAGTGGTTGCCTTGCAGGGCTAGTCATGATTATCAACATGGGAGAACGCTGGGAATTTGCATGATGTTTTCCTAGGTAGTTGTTTTGGCATGAGTTGGTTTGTTTGGTTTGGAATGAGTTGGTTTGTTTGCTGTGCCTTTGACACTCCAGCAATTGTAAGATGTGAACCTTACAATAAAGTTACTGACTACCTCTTTATATACATTGTGTGTTGTGCATTTGGAGGACGCGGTATGCTGACTCCCGTGCCTAGGCTCACCACTTCACCAAGTTCATACACTGGCTGATAAACAACCGCTGTGGGTAGCCTCTTGCATTGGAACTTGTTATACAGAAGTCTACAAGGTTGACCTATATTAGCATGGTATCACATTTTCACATGCACTCTACGATGTTGTTTAAAATTCGAGCATTCCTGGCATATCCCAACTTATTAACTAAACAATAGTTTCCAAGTGGCTCACTTCCACATAAAAATACTTGTCAGCGCATATTAGAGGTCTGGTGACAAAGCTCACCTAGTCCGCAACCCTTGCTACGAAGCTACACAGTTCTGTGACACAAGGTTCTTTCAAGTGCTTGAACTTTCAAGTAGCTTCTATGCATCAAGTTCCCGTCGGTTTTGCTACCTCGGAAGCTTAACCTATTGGCATGGCCTGTTCGAGGCACCAGGTTGGAAAAAGCCTTATTTGAAAGCGCAGGCAGCCACGGCTTGTACCTCGCCACTCCAGAACCTGCTGTTTCCGAGATGTGAGGGATAGTTGAGATGTAAGGAGATCAGTTCGCAAAATTCTTGGCACGAGGGTTGCTGTCAGCAGTTTACTGATAGGCTGCAGGGCTGATAACGTCATCGATCTTTAGGATCATCTTTACGACTTGCGTAGCCAGAAGAACCTGCTGGCGCTTGCCAATCATCGTTTCGAAGACGTTCTGCTTCTTCATGTCGTTGGTTCCCTCCTCGTTGCAGTCAATACCCAAGTAAGGATTCTCCTCCTGCCACAAAGACATGGGCTTACTAACCATGGAGAGCAAATATCCAAGCTCACGAAGCTCTGTAGCTGCGATCTGCGATTATCAGGCAACGATACTCAACACTAACTAGAGTTTAAGTGGGCATACGCCAACTTTGACCTAAGTGCTGTCATTTCACCAGACAAATAAAACAAGTAACCGTCGGGGTTTGAAAGATGAGAACGGGACCTGAACTTGTCTCGACTTCACGGCGGTCAACGATTCAATTGGATCAAGACCACTGTTTTCAGCAAGAGCGATTGGCACTGCCTCAAGGGCGTCAGCGAAAGCACGGAAAGCGTATTGCTCGATACCAGGGACCTCATTAGCAGCCTTCTCAACGGCCAGCGAGCAGGTGATCTCAGCTGATCCGCCCCCATACACGATCCTGTTGCTGCGAATCAGGTTACGAGCGACGCAGATAGCGTCGTGGAGGCTACGCTTGACTTCGTCCACCATCATCTTATTGCCACCACGAATGAAGATCGTGACCGCTTTTGAGTTTGCGCAGTCTTCAATGACAACCATCTTGTCCTTGGTGGTACCGAAGGAAACCTCTTTAACAGTTCCAGCCTGCACAGATCTGCAGGTCAGCATACCGTAGAACTTCGCATCCGCAAATCAGACTTACTGCGCACTGTTCATGCCTCAGGTTGATGAAGCTTGTAGCAGTGATCCCGGCTTCTATGATTTCTCGAACGGTGAAGGCATACGAAAGGCGTGTACATAGACCGTGCAACACCTTAGGAGCAAGAGACTAGCAGAATGCGCAAGTGGAGTTGTGAGAGATTGGCCAAATATCATTTCTTGATCCACTATGAAAGGTTAACCTGAGCATGCAGCGGAGAGGTAGAATCAGCCGATATATCGATCGGTTATACAGAGTAAGGCAGACTTCTTTGGTCACGACGGGACGGAGTGAGAAATAAGGGTACAGTTCGACAGACGCCTATATAAGCGTCTCTCAAACCTCCGTGTTTGATAGGAGAGTCTGCAGCCGCAATTAAGGTTTCAAGTAAAGTGTAAAAACATAAAAAGTTAGTTCCCATCCCGCAGCCCAAGTGCGGGACTTGACTTACCGAACCCAACTTGGCGGCAGTAAGCTCCTTGAAACGGGGAACAATGCGGCCACCGGTAGCAATAGCGAGAAGTTCCAGCTCGACACCTCCAACCCAACGAATGGCAGGTAGCTTATGGTTCATCAGCAAGTGATTGGCCTCGTCATCGAAGCCCCACTGTGTTGCAAACGCGTTAAGTGAGTAGCCCGATCCGTCGCTTCTTTCCTCCAAAGAGGAACATTGGTGCAACAGATAGTTTAAAGGGGCAGCGACCGTAAAGTACTTTACACAGTAACCTTCAGCTAACAAACGGAACAGTAGAATTTGAGCTTCTTCAGCAGAACTAGTAACAGGTACCATTCGGGATCGGAAGGGAACTTCAATTATCCTTCCATACGATCAGGTCAACAACAGGACAAAGCCGTTCGCCTGGTGATCGCGAAGAAGAGGTAAGGAGCGATGGCCAGATCCTCACCTGGCAAACTATCAGGTTAGCTCCAGATTCTTTACACTGGTCGACCATTTCACTGAAGTATTTCTGCTCACATTCCCTAAGCTGCTCATACTTTTCTGCGGTATCAATATCAACCTTGTGCTTGGTCTTTGGCTTTGGGGGCTCAAACGGGCACGTGAGAATGGCAATCTTAGCGTCCTTTATTTCCTTGTCCATTTGAGGATGGCTAATATCTTTATCGAGAACAATACCGTGGACGAGTCGAGTATCTTCCAACTTGCCACCAACCTTTCCTTCTAACTTAATCAGATCCATGTTGACATCCTTCCTCTCGAGATCAGCGACAGCAAGCACGGCCTTCACGCACATCTCGGCCATAGACCTCTTGCAGCGACCCACACTGTTGCAGAGCAGGTTTTCACGGGTCAGCCAAGGACGGCGTGAAAAACAAAACACAAATGAACACAGAGAATATTAAGGGACTTGCATTTTGGAGGATAGCGTCGTCATACAAGTCTTCACCAAGGGCTCGTAGTCGTCCACCCCATACTCGAAAACGTCCGAGATTTCCTCCAAGCGTTTGACGGCGATTTTGGAAGCCATTTCATAGCCTTCCGCAATTCGAAGGGGGTGGATACCCTTATCGAGAAGACCCTCGGCTTGCTCCAAAAGCGAACCAGCTAGAACAACAACTCCCGTGGTGCCGTCCCCGATCTCGTGATCTTGGCTACGGGACAACTCAACCAACAGCTTACCAATCTGGTTCTCGACCTCCATTTGCTCCAGGATGGTTGCACCGTCGTTTGCTGCAGACAATACGAACGTCAAAAGAAGTGTTGAAATGCGACGGCAATTTCTTGGAGAAGTGACAGGGCGTCAGTAATCAACAACTTACTGATGGTTACGTCGCCGTCTCCGGTTTGCAACATTTTGTCCATGCCCTGAGACAGAAGAGAGGGGATGGTCAACAACTAGAAACGATTGTTAAAAGTTCGGGATACTTCACAGAGGAGGTGTTCCACCCGTTTGCTCGAGGTAAACGAGGGGAGTCTGTGTACCTTTGGTCCCAAGGACGACCGAAGTGTCCTTGCAATTGCACGGGCCGCCAAAATATTCTGCTTCTGTGCCTCAAGGCCCTTCACACGAGATTTCTGTCCTTGTTCCTGTTGCACCCATGCACACGATGAATATTGCAGGGGACTTCTTCCTGATCAGCTTTCAATCGACTGAATCGGAGGCATTGAATATAACCGACCTTAACAATGATGAAAGGCCGACCATACTCATCGAATGCCAAACTCATTATGTATGAGTTTCACTTACAAGTACAATACCAAAATTACGCCTTTCTCAGACGCTGTTGACCTTTGTTGGTTTTCGAAGTCACATAGCTTAAGTCATAGATGGAGGTGATTGAAGTCAAGGAAGGTCGAGTGAGCATGATGATGACCCTCAAGAGACATGATGTCAATTCGGGAATCCTGTTGCGTGACATGTATGACCGTCAGCGTCACGCGACAGCGGACAGGCTCTGCTCTGGTTCGGTGCGGTGGTACATACAGTATAGGGTTCCACCCACTGTACTGTAGGCTCTACTGTGTCACTGTGTCACTGGTTGTAGTTCAAGTTTTGAAAAGGGAAGGGTTATACGCGCTGGAATTCACACGTCGTTTCCGTCTCAATCCCGGAAAAATTCTGAACCAGCGTGACGGTCATATCGTGCGGCAATTTGTCTCCAATTTTAATCCTGTAATTTACGTATAATCTATGACGGACATGACAGTGACAGAATTGACCAAGAATCTGAATGCGGCGATCGCGAGCCTTGCTTTTCCTTTAGAACCTGGTTCTTGCCGTCCAGATTTCTTGAATTCAAAACTTCAACAGCGGACCTGTCGCGAGCTATGAAGTAGTTTTTTCGCGCACTTCGCGAGGTCGAGAGTCTTCGGCCCGTTGACCATAGCCTAAAAAGGCGTCAACGGGTCGCTGTACGGTGTCCGTTTTTTGCCACGTGGCTCACGGGGGATGCAACTTTCACCCCCTGTATAAGGGTGACTGTTGCCCCCCTTCTGCTGTCACCCCTCACTGTGCTGTGACTCTCTGCTGTGTCACTTGCTGCAGCATCACCAACCGCTAGGAATATTAAAACACTATCTGTATTCTAATATTCACTTGAGTATGTATCTGAGCTCACGGCTTCAGCTTTCTTCTCTGTGAAAGCTTATAATATATTACAGCAGTATATATTTTAGCTTTCCCGTCAGGTTTGGGCTGCACCACTTGAAGCGGTGGTCTCTTTTTTTTCGGTCCTTACTCTCGTCATCGCATCTCCAGCGACGTCGCGTCTCCGGCGACCGCATCTCCAGCGAACCCTTGTTTGCATCTCCAGCAACGCCCCGCTGTTACCGTAAGATTACGGCTACGGGAATCATCTGGGCGTGCCGTATCACGCCACTTTCGGCTTCATTAGCATCTCCAGCTACGAGACCGACTACAATCTATTCGCGGTTGTGCCTCTCCGAACAGCAGCACCCCTTCTGCACGAATATTGGCTTACCGCACGGTATTTTTGACGTCACCAGCGTGTTCCTTGTCAAAAATCACCTCAATTTGACTTCCCCATCACTGGAAGTTATCAATTTTGCGGAAAGTTACGGTTTCGCCTTCGCACCCTATCTTTGCTTCACATAATTTTGCAGTCTGCAGCTTGCATCTCCAGCGAGCGCCCTTCTGCTACCGCCGGTGTGCGCCAGCGGGTCGACATTTCGGCGTGACGTATCTCGCCACTGTTGGCCTCACGACACCTCCATCTACGACTACGACGACATCATCTTCTAAGCCTTTGCCTTCCTGGACAGCAGCACCGCTTCTGCCGGAATATCGGCTTACCGCACGACTTTTTTGACGTCACCGGCGTCTTCCTCGTCAAAATTCACCCCAATTTGACTTTTCCATCGCTGGAAATTGTCAATTTTACGAGAAGTTGTTGTTTTTCACTTGGAACCCTATCTTGCCTTCGCAGAATTCTGCAGTCTGCAGTGGGACTATGTCCAATGAGCGACAACGTGCGCGCATGGCCGCTGTTCAGGCTGCCCTAGGGACTGTTCGGGTACATCGACGAGATTCTACAACTGGATATAGTGTGGTGGTGTCAAGTGGTGCTCATGCACCAAACGCCAAACTCAAGTCCATCGCTTTCGCCATCGTCAACCAGAGCTTTGACTTCTGCGAGCTCGCCCCGCGGCATCCTCAGCTTTGCCCTCCACCTTGCGCGCCTCTTGGCCGCTGTCTGGTGGTGGCGTGTGGTGGTGCTGCTGCACCCATCGCGTCCATTCTCCTTTCTGCTTTCGCCATCATGTGCGGGGAGGATCCACACCGCGTTTTTTACCTCACGTCCATTGCCACGCCCGCTCTGGTCGTGCCAGGCCTCGTTGGGTCGTGGCACCGCAGGGGTATCGGTTAAAAAAAAATAAAAAGAAAATGAGCAAAAGAATGAACAACCCTAGAAATTGTCCGATCGTGTGATGTGCCTGCTAGATTCTAAGATGACGCCGGCAGGGCCATTCTAGTCGGGTTGAAAACGGCCCCTTAGATCCGAACAGTCTTGCAGGCCCGCGTAACACTTGCATTTGGTCACCTCACACCTACGGGGTGAGGTGGTGTCACGGGGGATGCAACTTTCACCCCCTGTATAAGGGTGACTGTTGCCCCCCCTCTGCTGTCACCCCTCACTGTGTTGTGACTCTCTGCTGTGTCACTTGCTGCAGCATCACCAACCGCTAGGAATATTAAAACACTATCTGTATTCTAATATTCACTTGAGTATGTATCTGAAACCCTGAGCTCACGGCTTCAGCTTTCTTCTCTGTGAAAGCTTATAATATATTACAGCAGTATATATTTTAGCTTTCCCGTCAGTGGCCTAGAGACGTGGAACGGGAGCTACTGCTCGTTGGCCAAGCGCTGTGCGCAAGGCCAACGAGGATGATTGGTTTGAAATTTGAAAATTCGGACACCGTAGGTGCTCTTAACAGGCCGGTTCTAAGGCATATATGGGTCACTTTGGTTGCCGATATATGCCTTACGCAGCATCTGCTGGATGTGACACGCCGACAGTAAAGACTGTCACCTGTCACTTCCTATAGTAGGCTGGGTGACCGTCACCAGTAGACGGGAAACACCCGTTAGTATTTATGTGTATCTCTTTTATCAATCTGAGACTTTTACCGTTCTGATATCGAAACCCCTAACTCAGGGTTTATTCTCCGTTATCCGATATATACACCCGACTATATATCTGACAGGTTTGGCCCCACTTACGTTTTATTTAGCCACTGCGACACCGCGAGGATGATTGGCTAAAGCCGGACGCTTGGGATGGAGTGAGGCGCTCCGCGCGTAGGAGTGCCGGCAGTCGCGGGTATGGCCTAAGTTTTGTGGGTTGATTTACGGCTGGCTGTAGGCCTTTGAGGGCATCTTTTCTACGGGACTTAACGTTGGATTGGTTTACGCATCCTGGTTGGTCACCACACCGTTTCGTATCGGCCGCCATCTACCACACGACTTCTCGGAATTTCTGTTCTCTCACGGCAGCCGTATCGGCGACCCACCACATTTCTTGGCCGCCCAAGACCACCGCATTTTTCCACGTCTTCTTGCCTCACTCCACCCCTGTAGTCTTCTTCATCATGGTTGCTTCTACTAGATCAACGGCTAGCATGGCGCATCGCCGCCGCACATTAAGCACAATCTTTGACTCCGTTGCTGCCAGGCATGCCAACACGCCCGCGACCCCGACAGCGGCGCAGCCGACCGCTAATTCGGCGGGTGCTACATTTTTGGCATCGGTACGCACCTTACAACGGGAGCACTTCGACATGAAAGTGGCGAAGCACGTCCAGCGCAAGTTGTTCGACGGCAAAGAGGGGAGATTTTCCGGTGCGGAGCCCCACGCGGCGGCCATCTTCACGAGGATGGTCTCTGCCCTGCAGGCAGCATTCGTCACTGAGGACACCGGTTTCCTCCCACTCTTCACACTGGACGACGCTACTTTGGCCGTCCGCGTGGAGGCCAACAATTTGTTGTTCTCCACGATCGAGCTGCTGATCGACCCCTCATCGCCCGCAGCGGACTGGTTGGACTCGTCCCACGCCAGCTTCCCGGCAGACGGTAAGCGTGTCCTACTCGAGTTCGCCCGTCGCATGATCCCGATTGGGGACCCCTTCCAGGGGCAAGCGGACATGTTTGCCGTCCGCATCGCTGCGGGCGTGGACCCTCATGGACCCATTGAGGACTTCAACGCCGCGCTCAAAGCTGCGAGAACGAGATCAACGCTCCAGGACGAGGACGTGAAGTCCTTTTTCATCAAAGCCCTCGACGCCACCTTCTACCAACCGGTGGTGTCCCGTTTGCTCCTTCACGACCAAAGAGCCGCACACGACCTACTCACTATTCAGCAGTGGGTGCGGGAGTGCTACGGCGAGCACGTGCGGGCGGGTACCGCCACCGCGTCCGCACACCGGTACTCCCACGGCACGCACTTCATGGAGAAGGACGTTGATGGGTCGGGTGCGGCGAGTGAGATCGCGGACTTACGGACGATGGTGCTCGACTTGAAGAGGCAATTGGCCACCTTCCTCATCACCGCCGAGTCCGAACCGTCTCCGCGGGGGTTTACCCCTCGCGCGGACAAACCGGACCGCCGGGTCAAGACCCGTTTCGCAGCCTCGCCCCTCCCCAAAGGGGGGAATTGGTCTCAGTCCGTCTCACGGAAGGTGGCCTTCCACCGCGACAGCGGTGCGGCGATCCCGTACTGCCAAAATCAGGTGTGTGCTAAAGGGAAAGCGAGGCACTGGCACCGGGACTGCCCGAACGGTGGCAGGACCGGACTCTCGGCCTTCGCATTCGCCGAGGAGGCCGAAAACTCCGTGTTGGGGCAAATGATGCCGCGCACGAATAAGGGCACACGCCACGGGTGGGGAGGTGAGCGTCAGTGAGCCCCCAGAGGCGAAAGCATGTGACGTTGGGGTAGCCGACACCTTCCCACACGAGATAGAGGCCGCGGCGGGGCGACGGCTTCCAGTCGCCGACGGGCTTGACGATGTTGCTGCGCTGCACGGAGTTGAAGGATGCAGAGCAGGTGGGGGCGTGCTTTCCACCACCGGACCCCGTGGACGGGGAACGGAGCCGTGCAAGATGGCCCTCGCTCTGCCAGACTGTGCTGAGGCGAAGGAGCAGGGCCGAGAACGTGAATGCGTGGCCGGCAGCCAGCTCACGCAGCACCACCAGATATAGTGGTGACACATGAGGGGAGCTGGCTGCCGACCGGCCAAGAACGTGATGCAGGTCCTGCACCTTGCCGGCATCGTCGTAGGTGGGGTGCAGGCGCTGGTGCTTGTCCCCCAGCACCCGAAGCACCGTGAGCTGGGGGGCAGGGTCAGCGGTCTCGTCGATGGTGGTCGACCGCAGCTTCGTCCAGAAGCGGAAGGTGTCGGGGTCAGTGGTGGCCTCGACATGAAATCGGAGGCGCTGCAGAGCGCAGCGTCCATCACGCGGGTGGACACGGGCGGACTCCTGGAAGACACTCAGGTCCAATCAACCGCGCTGCCGAAACTGAGCCATACCGCCCGTACCGAAAACCTCTCTAGCGCGGGTTCCTCACCCCATCTCAAGCGTCGGTGTTTAGCCAATCATGGCCAAAGTCGCAGTGTAAAATTAAGCGTGGTGGGCCCATAACCTGCTGAATATATCAGCTTGACTGTATATTCGGAGTGTGATAATCAGAATAGATAAACGGATAATACTCAGTCTTCCCGTTATATGTTCGGGGTCTAGGGTTCCGGGACCGGTGACAGTCATACACCCTAACTATAGGAATGACAGTCGGGGCGTCACTTCCAGCAAGAGGGCCAGTGCCGTACCCTGGAGGACGCCCTTGAGGATTGCTGGAACCGTCACACCGCTTGCTTTGTGACTCTTCATATAGTAGTGTGTATGACTGTCACCCGAACCCGAACCCTAACTGTTTATGCCCGTTATATCGGGTTAACTTATCAACTTTATTACATTCTGAGAAAACTTATCACTAAGTGAATATATCCCGAGTCCTAGGGGTATATC
>LGRX02012814.1:0-13050 GCA_001247695.2 Cymbomonas tetramitiformis
AACCCTAAAGAAACCCCATGAAACCCTTAGATCTAGATCTGTAGATCTGCTGAACTAATCGTGGCCGTTGGATCATATGATGACCATCGGCAAGACACAGTGTGTAATAGCTCGCGGCCCATCTTCTGATAGTGGGCCGGAGAGTTCATCGGCCCATCGTAGACGTGTCACTGCAGTCGTTATGAACTCGACAGTGACACGTAAGACTCAAATTAGTGAACTTTCGCTTAGACTGCCCAATCAGTAATGTTTGGGCGCTAATGTTCGTGGCGTTTCAAGCTGCGAACTGATATATCTTTTGAGAATGAAAGTTTACGCTCGCTTTTGCAAACTACACTGTATAGAATTCCAACAGGTTATGGGCCCACTTACAACTTGTAAGTGAGTTCTATTTTGTTTATCACGCAAATTTCCGCTGCGTGTAAGAGAATTCGTTATGGCAAAGGGCAAGAGTCAAGCGACGACACCGTCTCCTCCTGGTGGCGCGCCAGCATCTGAGGAGAAGCCGGGCGAGTCGTCTTTGCGGGATATTGCGCTGAGTGGTCAGCAAGAGCAAATCTCGGCGCTTACGGATATGGTGAAGGGTATACATGCTCAGCTCTACGAGCTTCGCGGCCTTAATCAGACAGGTCCCCGCGCCACTGTCCCTGTGGACCAACATCTTAATTTGTCGCTCGCTGGTGGGCGACGTCCTTTACCAAGTCTTTCTGATATGACTAAGGGGCTTTCCGCGGACTCGCACTTTTTTGGCAAGGAAACTGACCAGGAAGGAATTTGGGACGAGTGGCTTGTGAAATTCGGCCCTCTCTGCGTCACCCTTCTCTGGCGCTATTGCTTTCGGAATCTACTCCGCTTCATATGGTGAGGGGGGATGACTCCTATCTTGAGGAAGCGAATCAACTGTTTTATGACTTCCTCTGTCATGTTACCACTAGCACTGCGAACGCTATCGTTCGCAGCTACGAGCAGTACTCTGACGGTCACGGAGCCTGGCTTGAGCTATCCAAATTGCGACGCAACACTAGTGTCGTCTACTTCATCAACCAGGTGGATAAGCTGCTTTTACTGCCTAATCAACTTTCGAGCCTTGCTCCTCCTCTTCCGACGTTTCTGGAATCGAAGGAGACTCTTCGGCGTCTACACGAGTACTCCGTGAACGCACGCGTTACACCTTCTGGCAAACCTCTGTGTATGGAGACAGTTGAGACCATATATTCTGCTATGGCTATTGTGCGACTGCACCCCGACTATATGCTCCTCAAGGCCAAATTCATGGTTGAGTCCCTGCCTACTGCGAATATGCTGTCTGACCAAATTACATCTCACTACGACACCATACTCGCCCCGCGCGCTGCTGTGACGCACACTGCCCACGCAGTGCACCACGCTGGCGACAAAACTGAATCTGAGGCTGCTGGTGCTATTGCTGATGACAGGCGTAAGCAGGAGGAATTGAAACGACAGCGACTGGCTGTCAAGGTCCCGTGCCCTGTCTGTCACAGGCGTGGGCATCCCTCTAAGGACTGTTTCATCAAGAACGTCGAGAAGAGGGAAGCGTTCTTCAAGAAGGCCTCTCCAGCTACCAAGGCGGCAATTCTCAAGCGGGTGGCAGACTATGAGAAGCATGGTAGCTTACCGAAGCCTGGTGAACATCTTGGTGCTGCGGCTGGGCAGTCTGAACTTCATCCTGGACTGGAGGAAAGTGGTGAAGCTCTGTTTGCTCTTCGGGAGGCTAGTCCATCTGACTTGCACCCTGGTCTGGACGAGACTGGTGAGGACATATATGCCAGTTCCCTGAGCTCTGGGCTACTTGGGTCTGGTAATTCTAACATCTCTGACTCACTGACCCCTTGCCCGACGCCGTGCCAGCTATCGACGTGTGGTCGAAGCTCTGTACCGGTGGAATCTTCGTTACCGGATGGTACACACTCTGACCTGAGCTCTGGGCTGGCTGAGACTGGTAATCTTAACACCTCTGAGTCACTGTCTCCTGGCCCGGCCCCGTGCCAGCCCTGGATATCTGGGCGAGGCTCTGTGCCTGTGGAGTCTCAGTTCTTTGTACTCCCAGTCTTCAATTACTACTCAGTTCTGACAGAGGTGGGCGAGCCTGAGGTTGCTGTATCCCACACTGCTGGTGAGTGTGCTGGAGACAATGAGGGCACTATGTATGCACCTCGTGTCGTGTGGAATTGTCTTCAGAGCGGCGCTCTCCTCGAAGGTCCAAGAAGAACCACCACTGCTATGTTCCCAACAAGCATTCTCCTGTGCTCAGCCGTCGTCACCGTGCTGAGTTTGCACCTATTTATGACTCATGGGTCTACATTGATGTACTCACTGCCTTCTTCCCCGACAAGGCTCGCCTGAAGAGGACACAAGCCCAGTGGGATGATGGACGTGATCAGCACTTGGGTGACACTTTCCAGATCTCCCCGAGGCAGCTCTGGTTCAAGCCTGGTTTGCAGCGATGGCACTCTGTCATGATGGCTGGGTCAGTGGAGATATTCCTTCGTGCTCACCACATACCAAGGCACGGTATCGATATCTCCGATATCTGATATATCGATATATCGGTGATATCGGTATCAGTCGACAACTTTTTTACGACATATCGGAATATCAATATCAGTCGACAACTTTACAGCACATATCAATATCTGTCGACAACTTTTCAGCACATATCAATATCTGTCGACAACTTTTCAACACATATCAATATCTGTCGACATGTGACGCGCACATTTGTGATATCGAGGTCGATTGGTGATATCGATATCGGAAACAACGAATGCTGCGCAGCGATTTGCGGACTGCACAAACGCGATCCTGCAAATTGACTTTGGGGAATTTTTTTTGATCTCTCCTAAATATGAAATTTGCAATTTGAGTAAGCTGTAAGGTGCGCATTGATCTCATAATGATTGTTATGTATGCTTTGCCTTTTATGATTTGCCCATATACATTGTTATCACCACGGATCGGTATCATATTGGGTTATTGGCTTTTCACACACGACCTTAAAATTCAATTAGGCGGGTAACGACGCTTTTCAACATCATAATTTTCCGGCTATCATTAATCATAACTATGATGCATGTCCGGCTGCTCGTCCCACTCCAGTCCCCACTAATGCCCATGGTCGTGTCATCCGCAAATCACGCAAGGGCTCGGGGAGCGTTGTCCTCGTCGCTAAAGGCAAGGGCGCTGTCAAGCGAACACAGCAGAGCCCGTATGATATCGCTGGCAGCGATGATAGATTTTATGCTGTTGAGTCAATATTAAGTGAGAGAAAGAGCTACGGCGTGACTCAGATTTTGGTTTGTTGGTTGTCTGACGCAAAGGCATTAGGCAAGGATGTGGACACTTGGGAGCCGGAAGAACATTTGCCAGGGTATGATATAGAGATTGCCGAGTTTAGGGAATCTCAGGCTCGCGCGGTGGAGGGTGCACTCTGCAATCCTTCCTGACCTTGCCAAGATGGCTAGACAATTTGTGGCCGCGCCTGCCAACACGGCAGGCGTGGAGCGTCCTTTCGAGTGCTTGTGGGGCCATGCATTCCGACTTGCGCAAGGGCTTGAGTGAGGGCACAATAGAGCATGCTATGATGGCAGCCATGAACTAGGCTAACTTGACGCTTGAGCTTAAAGCCCGAAACTCTGAGTATGCAATTTGCCTAGCTAATCAAGTCTGAAGGATTGTTGTGCTCCACCCATGGTGGTGGCAAACTAACGATATGTAAATAGTAGTGTAATATATGTGGTAGTAGGTTGAACACCCTAATTTATCGATATCGCTGATACATATATCGATATCTCTGATATATATCGATATCTCTGATATACATAAATATCGGTTAGAACCTATAGATATCAGTATCAGTCGACAACTTTTTAGCACATATCAATATCTGACGACAACACGGTAGGTCATATCAGTATCAGTCGACACATATCAATAGCACATATCAATATCTGTCGACAACTCGATAGCTCATACCAGTATCTGTCGACAACAATTTCTAATATATCAAAATGTATCGATATATTTTTTTGCAACCGATACTGTCCCTTGCCACATACTCGACAGAGGTACTACTCTTCCTCGTGGTGTTGAGCACACTGTCAGTACCAAGAAGATCCTCTGCCAGCTCCATGTCATCAGGCAGGCCACAGAGGACATGGACATATTACTGAAGTTGGAGTCTGTCATGGTGCGCACCTCGTTGGTGGACCTGCATAGCTGGGCGTCTGAGCTCGGGGGGGCCACCAGGGCCTTGATACAGGCAGTGGAGGATTTTGGAGGCATGCTATTCCTCGGTGAGGTGTCGGGCATCAGTGCCTGGCCTGAGTACTCGGATTCTGGCTCGGATGATAATGTCTCTCTGCCAGACCTGGAGGATGCCTCTGACTCTGACGAGGAGGAGGAGGGTATGCACCTTGGGCAACCCGTTGGAAGTGATTCTGGATCTGTTGCTGTGCTGGGTTCCCCTAATTATGACCGGCTTCTCGCAGACCAAGATTCCTGGTCTTATCACCCGATGGGGCACAGCTATATGCCTGGTCTTCTCTCTATCTCTGGACAAGCTGGTGGCGACTCTGATTGCCTCGTCCCCGACCTTGCTTCGGGTTCGGACTCTGACTCAGGTGATGATGATTCTCTGCCAGACCTGGAGGATGCCTCTGACTCTGACGAGGAGGAGGAGGACATGTACCGTTGAAGGAGTGGGTTACACCCCCTCTGAAGATTGGGCCTCTGGACTGCTTGGTCCGCCTCGCAAGAACCGCCTCTGTTCTGTGACTCTGGTCCCCGGTGATTACTATGAAGACCACTGTGAAGACCACTGTGATGATGCCTTTGGTGACCTCGTCACGGACCTGGACTTGGACTCTGACTCGTGTGATGAGTGTGGCCGGGTGCCTTCTGGTGCTTGGGCATGTGGTGTGTATTTTGCCCCTGATGCTGGCCATGCTCAGGTGGCATGTGGTGCGAGTACTGGCGGTGTTAGCTCTCAGTCCACTGTGGACAAGAGTGCAGTTATAGACAGTGGCGCCACCAAGCACATCTTCAACTCTGTTCAGGTGTTCAATGCGGACTATGACACTACAGCCTGTGAGACCTTCAGTGTGGTGCAGAGTCAGTCTGTGAGCTCCTCTGGCAGTGGCTCTGTGACCTTTGCCAAGAAGGATGTGAAATCTGGGCGCATGGTTGGGCTACAACTCCTTGGCACACACTGCATACCTGGACAGCCCTTCAACCTCTTATCGGTGGTGGCGCTCGAGGATGCAGGTTTCCTTGTGGACTTTGGGGCCAGAACTGTGTCCAAAGGGGGGGTGGTGTTCTCCTTTGCCAGGGTTGGCAACCAGTATATTATGCATGAGGATACCTATGAGACTTTAGACACCCATCTAGCCTGTGCTGCCAAGCATACTGATGATCAACGAGACCGCTCTGACTGGAAGTTTGAGGACACCAAGCCTCACTTCACCACTCATGGTCCCTTCCTCCTGGAACTATTTTCCTCTGATGACAACCACATCCTGGATGATTACTGTACCATAACTGACACATGTTTTGGCAAGGATTGGGTTGGCAGGCATTGCTATGGGAACCCGCCCTTCGACCATGACATCATCCTGCAGTGTCTCCAGAAGGCCCTCACTGACTTTGACAGAGACCCTCCCAACACCAAATTTATGTTTGTATTGCCTAAGTGGGTCACAGCGAGCTGGTGGAGCCTAACCTCTCGCTTCGATATTATTCATGAACTGGTGCAAAGATCTTCTCTGCACCGAGGGCGTCATGCTACAACGTGGCCAATCTGGAGCCTTGTGGGGAAGATCGTGTGTGGATTGAGGACACCAAGTGGCCAGTGGTGGTGTTGTTCAAGAACTCGCACACTACAGAGCAGCTTGACATCAAGTTGCTACAACATGTGAGGCCGGGTCACATTGGTGACAAGTCTGTTGACCACATGTTCGCTCAGAATATTCCTATAAGTATCAGTGAGTCACAATACTCTGGCAGCCCGGTACAGCACTGCCCCGAGCGGTGCGTTGCCTGTAGGCTGACCAAGGCCATCAGGCCCTCTGTGAAACCCACTGGGAGAGAGCTATCCAAGGAGCTGGGAAATCTTGTATGGTCAGACACATGTGGACCATTCAGGACCAGTGCTGGGGGGTACAGATGGTTCGTGCTGTTTGTTGATGACTCCACTACCTGGATATGCATATTCTTTCTCAAGCTCAAGTCTGACTACCTCAAGGCCTTCAAGCTATACCTGGAGGAGGTGAAGCGCCTGAGGAGCACCATGGGCCTGTCCAGCGAGTACCACATGGTGCTCCACACTGACGGTGATAGTACCATGGTTGCTGGGCAAACTGCAGCATTTTGTGAGGAGCATGGTATTGAGCAAAGGCATGGTTCCCCATATCTGCATGAGAACCAGGCGAGGGTAGAGAGGTCACACCGAGATGTACAAGCTATGGCCAAAGCTCTCGTACTGACTTCTGGGTTTGGTGTGGACATGTGGCCCTTAGCCACCCGCCGGTGTACATCCTTAACCGTGTATTTAGAAAGTCTCTGGGCTGGACTTCAGCCTACTACCTCATCCAGAAGAAGCATGCGAACTTGTCCCAGCTGCGAGTGTTTGGGTGTATGGCTTACCCTTTCATTGACCCCACGGTTCGTGAATATAAACTCAGTAACCGAGCACGTGAGCTCAGGTATGTGGGACACTCTGAGGTATCGTCTGCCTATCTCCTGTATGATCATGAGTCTGGAAAGGTGGTGAACTCTGGTATGGTCACTTTCTCTGAGAGGTTGGACAAGCTGGGCAAGGTGGTGACCACATGGGATCCGTCTGCAGTGACCCCTCTCAAGACCAACTTCATGATCACCACTCTGGATGCGCCCCACAAAGATCCACCACCTACACTGTTGGAGACTGCTGTATTGGAGCAGGGTGTGTACTTACCTGAAGGTGGTGATGAGATTGTGGCTGTGGTGAAGGTGGAAACCTCTGATGATGTGTGCTGGGTGAGCTTGAGCTCATATCTCGAGCCAGGCAGTGATCGCCTGTCGCTATTGAGGGATTGCCCTACATATGGGAGTATCAATGCTCACTATCCAACTGTTCACTGAGGTACGTGCTGTCACTGGGAAGGGGGACTCTGAGGAGGCCATGATTTGTGGACGCGCTATTGCACCTCATGCTCAACCCTACTGCGTGGTCCTCCTCACCAACTTCACCATCATGGACCTACCTGCTGGAGACGTGCAATTTCCACCTGCACACACGTGCCTGGGTGTTAAGGCTGCAGAGACACCCACTGTGCAGAGCTCCCTGCTGCCTGAGGGAGTCACTGAGCCGAAGAGTCACTCTCAGGTCCTGACTTCACCTGACTGTACTGAATGGCTCAACTCTATCCAAGATGAGCTGGAGGCAATGGTACAGATCAAGAAGGCTTTACTGATGATGAACGAGGAGGATGTACCTGCTGGGGTGAAGCTGCTGGACATGTCCCTGGTGCTCAAGGTCAAGCTGGACAAGCACAGGCAACTCCTGAAAAGGAAGAGCCGGATATGTGTGCGGGGCAATAAACAGGAGTATGGAGTGGATTACTATGATACCTTTGCACCATGTACACAGCTGTCATCAGTCAGGATCGTCATCACCCTGGCTCTGAACCTTGGCCTTGTGGTCTACCACATGGATGTTGACACTGCCTTTCTAAACTCAGTGCTCGAGGAGGACCTGTATGTTCGCCTTCCCCGAGGGCTGGTCTATGGGGGGCACAGGTGTGCCAAACTGCTGAAGGCAGTGTATGGACTGAAGCAGGCTGGTAGAGAGTGGTTTGACACCTCTGATGCCTTCATCATGGGCTATGACTCCAGGATGCAAAGGAGTGACGTGGAGCCCTGCCTGTACTTCATCCGTGATGCCGCTCTCCAGGTCATTATTCTGGCCTACATGGATGACTACCTGGTGGCCACCAATGACAAGTCATGGTATGACACCTTTGTGACCACTTTCCACGCACAGTATGCGTGCAAAGATCTTGGGGTGCTGGACTTGGTCATGGGTATCGGGGTGCGCTGGGGAAGTGACACAGCATACTTATCTCAATCTGGCTATGATCAGCACCTATGGCCTGGATGAGGCCAAGCCAGCGAGTTTGCCGATGTCACCTGGCACTGCGCTGACTCCTGCTGATGGTAAAGGATCCATGCCTTACCGAGCTCTTCTGGGGCAGCTGCAGTGGGTGGCTCGCTGCAGCCGGCCTGACATTATGGCAGCAGTATCAGTCCTGTCAAGGTTCTGCGCTACATATGGTCCAGAGCACTTTGTGGCCCTGAAGCAGGTGGTCAGATATCTGAAGGGCACCAGGGAGTACGAGCTGGTGCTGCGCACTGCTTCAGTGCCTGGGGGGTGTGGCACTGGACCAAGCAGACCGTTGCCTCTCTCCATCTACACCGATGCTGACTATGCAGGATGCAAAGTAACCAGAAGAAGTACTTCTGGTATCGCTGTCTTCCTCTGTGGGAGTCTGGTTATATTCTCGTCTATGATCCAGAAGTGTGTGTCACTGTCTACTACTGAGGCCGAGATCATAGCCATGTCAGAGGGAGCTCCGGAGGTGAAGTATGTCCTCAACGTGCTGGACTCACTGGTTGACATATGCAGACCAGTACCTATGTACTGTTACAACCAGGGAGCTATCCACCTGGCCACTGACTACGTGAACAACTCCCGGTCCAAGCACATTGAAGTGAGGAACATGCACATCAAGGAGCTGGTCAAGGCCAAGGACACAGAGGCGTTGTACACTGGGACTGATGACAACACCTCTGACATCATGACCGAACCTCTGGCACTCCCTATATTTCGTGTACACAGAGAGCGACTGGGTGTCATGAACCTGCCTCGTGGTGATCAACAAGGAGCTGAAGGGGCACCATCCCCGTACCACTGGAGCTGAAGGGGCACCATCCCCATATCACTGGAGATGGAGACTGAAGGGGCACCATCCCCACATCAATGGAGCTGGAGACTGAAGGGGCACCATACCCAAGAACTGGCATTAGCTAGACAGTCACCCTTTAGAAGGGGTATTGGAATCTGCAGTGTCTGCTGATCAGTTTGATGTAAAGCATGACTGTCTAGGCCTTGCACAGTAGTCAGGATGCTCAAACCCTGAAGGAACCCTAAAGAAACCCTATGAAACCCTTAGATCTAGATCTGTAGATCTGCTGAACTAATCGTGGCCGTTGGATCATATGATGACCATCGGCAAGACACAGTGTGTAATAGTTCATCGGCCCATCGTAGACGTGTCACTGCAGTCGTTATGAACTCGACAGTGACACGTCAGACTCTAATTAGTGAACTTTCGCTTAGACTGCCCAATCAGTAATGTTTGGGCGCTAATGTTCGTGGCGTTTCAAGCTGCGAACTGATATATCTTTTGAGAATGAAAGTTTACGCTCGCTTTTGCAAACTACCCTGTATAGAATTCCAACAAGGTGCGCTATGTTGACACGCCTCATGCGCACTATGGTCACACGCGTCATGAGCACTACGGTGACAGTCTCGTGAGCACTATGGTGACATATGCTTTAAGGTTTGACATAAGACAGGTGCGCTATGTTGACATGCCTCATGAGCACTACAGTGACAATACCGCGACATGTCATGAGCGCTACCGCGACACACGTCACGCACTAAGAGACACATGGCATCTTCATGATGCAGCCAAATCATTGGGGCTCACACGGAAACGGTCATGTCCGTGCGCGGTGCACTCTGTGGAGAACTGCAGCACGGCAGGGAGGCAGGCAGGCCGTCCAAGCACTTACTGGTGGCGCACTTCAAGTAGATAGTCCACCCCGGCCTCCAGCTCGACATACGGTGACCAGTTCTGGGGATATTTCTGCGCAATTCACAACATCTTGAGGCAGTGAAAGTCTCATTCGAGTCCCTCCAAGCCCCCATGCATAGCGCCTTGCCCCCTTCGAGGGGGGGACAGATTGCCTTCAATGCACCGGGGGCAGGCTGAAGCGGCGCCACAGAAAAGCATCCCAGGAGGTACGGGGAACACCGAGGCAGCATCCAGGCAGGCTAGCTGGCACCGAGATCCGGTCTCTGCAGCGCTGGCGCCGAGGGGATATCTCCCATGGGATGCCGTGTACATCCACCGGAGGTACTCTGGGGTGCATTGAACTCTGCATCCGATGTGCTCGAGTTCCATGGGGAAGCCTGCGGCTGTGAAAGCTCACGTGAAGAGCGTCGCTAACCCAGGTATTAAACTCGAGCACCGCTGAGAAGTTCATTTGCTTGTCGAGCGTTGTGAGCAGAACGTGCACATTGTCATCGGCGGTCACCACGAACCGGTGCATGCCCGTCACAGCCGGCCGCAGTACAGTCTGCCACATCATCACCGCACCACTCGTTACTTCCAACCACCTTCCGCCACTGCCATGCTCATCCCCACCTCCCGTCAAAAAAGGAAAGCCACGGCATAATTCGACCCACCACAACCACCATCAGAACAGCTCAACCGTTCCACATCAGATAAGTCTCCTTCACCACTCTCCCGACCTCCTTGCCCGCCACCTCACTCGCGCCGATGTGGTCATGGGTCCCCCGCCACACCTCCCATCTCATACTACCCCTCCTCGTCTGCCACTTCGCTCGCAACGACGTGTTCTTGGGCCCGACTGGCAGGGGACCAGCCACAGGGAGAGGGGCGCAGGCCTAGCATGCGCATCTCCATCTGAGGCAGAAGGGTGAGGGGCACGCGCATGAAAGAGGCTTCCGCACCCGCCAGCGCTGGCTGTAGCTTTCGTATGGAAAGCTCTTCTCTTCGATGGAGTCCTCAATTTTACCATTGAGAAGGTCCTCCCCTTCGAAAACAAATCTTTCTTTCTGGGCCCCCCTCTGTGCCCCCGCAGCCCCCACAAGACCCCCACTCGGCGCTGCCAACACAGAGCCTCTGTAGTATCCAACAACATTTATCGACAATATCTCCATAGCTCGCATCGCAGAGCAAAACGGCGAGATGAGTTTCACAGCCTGACCGCTGTCACGCGCAATGCTCTGGTGCTGCCGCACGCCCCGTCTACCGACAGATCTCATGCTGCTGGAGGCGCAGAGCTCCACTGCGCGCCAACTTGACGACAGGGGTTGGCCGGTCAATGATTGGCAGGATTGGCCAGTCGCATAAAGCAGGTTGAGTCCCGCGATTGCCCGCGCACCTCATACAGTTGGTGGAGTGCCCCACGATTGCCCACATACAGGGTGTCCTCCGGCTTATAGCACACGCCATCTGGCACGAGAGCGAGATTCTCTGCACTGCCCTTCACCATGCTGGAAGGTGCACAGAAAGAGCCATCGCTGAACGTCGTCTCGGTGGAGTTGCTGCAACCGCATCACAGCCCCACGTCGCCCCTCAAGCCCCACGAGGCAAACATCCAGCCACAGATGAGGCGGGTCAGGGAGGGAGGGGTTGCGAGCGCGGTGCTGCAGGCGAGCGGGAGGGGCCCGATGTATCAGAGCACTGACTCATGTCTTCGGCACGCGCCATCACGCCAGCGGTTCAGTGATTAGGTGATGGCATACTATCTCACCTTGGGACGCAATACTGCCCATTGTAGGGGGGGTCAATAGTGTACCGCCCACAGCACTCCTCAACACTCTGTACAATCCCTTTCCCCAACTCACAAGGTGACAGGCCCCACAGCAAGGGAGGGGCAGGATTGTATTCCCACCAGTGACTAAAGCAAGGGAGGGGCTTCATTTATGCTCCGAGCCGTTAGCACTTCATTTATGCTCCGAGCCGTTAGCACTTCATTTATGCTCCGAGCCGCCGTTAGCGCTTCATTTATGCTCCGAGCCAATCACGCATCAATGGTGTATGAGCCGTGCATTTTGTTATGCGCGCGTCAGAGAGGAGGTCCTTGGCGATGTCGAGAGGTGCGGCCACTCCCAAACATGAGCCCGTCCACTTCCTTGTTCATTTCCCCTGCTGTTGCCCACGGCGGGGGAGGCCATGAGACACAGCACCTTGGCGTCCTTGCAGTATTCGATGGCCTCGCGATCTCCACTGGCAGATGCATCGGCGTTTGGGATGTCCTCCACGGCGTTAACAGGCGGGTCCATAGCACGGGTGGTGCACACGATCCTCCCGGCCGCCGCAGAGACCACGTCACAAGGAACTCCATCCACGTCCACCTACCGCCCACTCATGCCACAGCACTCGCCTTTATCAGCCAGATAACAACAGCCTCATCTGCCACAGCACTCCCAAATGATATACGAAGTACACATTACCTTTCCCTGCACCGTCAGTGGTCACATGCAGCCTGACACCTGCCGACCATAGCACTTGCTGCCGACCAATGGAAGGCGAAAAAATCTTAGACCTGCACACGGGCCCGAGGCTCTCACCTTCACTGCACTAGCGTTTGTTCCAAAAAGGTGACCGCCGATCGTGAGGGCAAGGCCACCCGCCATACTTCCTGTGCGCCACACCAAGCTTTGGCAATCTGAGAGCGGGAGTTACTCCAGCTTCACCCAGCATCGAGTGTGACTTACTTGGGGGGGGGGGAGGGACCAGCAGGAACGGCAAGGTGAGTGCGGGAAGAACGAGAGGGAGCACAGGAGTGTTACCACACACTTAAAAGACATGAAGGTCACCCGAAGACCCAACCATAACGTTAAGCAAAACACGAGAAGAGCTCGGTCGGTGTCCAAGGGCATGGTGGAGGGCCGAGATGCGCCCCGCAGGCTGCGCTTAGCTCACCTGACGAGTGCGAAATGCGGGTGATGGACGGGTGGTACTCAAATTTGTATGGCTGGCCCTCATGAGTCACCTGCAACCGGGCAACTGCCTTGTTGCGAGATATGGCAGGCCAAAAGATATGGCATACACTACGACTGCTGCTCCCCGGCCCCACACCTACCACGTCCTACGAGATCCATGTTCATGGACTCACACCTGACTTCCGACTCTCGGGAAAGGACAACTATGCGAAGCAGTCGAACTCATAGGGCAA
>LGRX02012815.1:0-13191 GCA_001247695.2 Cymbomonas tetramitiformis
CAGAGCAGTGGCTCTAGCCTTGGCCATGCCAGGCGACAGGTGAGAACCTGTATAATCCATCCACCAGAGCAGTGGCTCTAGCCTCGGCATAGCCAGGCGACAGGTGAGAGCCTGTTTAATCCATCCACCAGAGCAGTGGCTCTAGCCTCGGCATAGCCAGGCGACAGGTGAGAACCTGGATAATCCATCCACCAGAGCGGTGGTTCTAGCCTCGGCCATGCCAGGCGGCAGTTGGAGATCTGGATAAAAGCTCTGCGCATCCCGAGGAGGCGGTAGGGGTTTAAAACCTTTCCTCCGGGCCGGCATCCCGAGAACTGTCAGGTAATTGGCAAACCTATTGTCATCACCTGTAAGTGTACCGTGTTGGAAGGTTTGAAACCTTGAGCGTGGTAATGGATGTGAGATCTCGAGCGTTGGGGGAGCCTGGTAGTGCAGATGGCAGACCGGTGAGAGGCCGACCCTTGTGCTTAAGAGGTTGATCTCCTTATTGCGGTGTGTCTTGGGAAGTGTAATGTCATCCCAGACAACAGGCGGCTGAGACCTCTATAATCATCCTGAGCAACAGTAGAAGATCTGTATAAAAACTTTACTGGTCCGACGTGGTCAGCGTGGACGTGACCTTCCCTAAGGGGGGGGGGAGTTGTGCTAGGAAGCAAGCACAAGAGCAAGAAAAACGGCTAAGTACAAAACGCAAGAGTACTCAGTACGGAGTACAGTAGGACCGATCAGAATGATGTTGATGTGAGGTGCCTAGCCTGTTGTACGGAGTACTCAGTACAGTTGAGTTATGGAGAGAGTTCCTGAATGCATAAGAACTCTAAGTGTAACCAGTTTCGGAGATGAGAACTGAACTGAGAATTGTAAGCCGTAACTGCTGTAAAAAGCATAGCTATAAAGATTTACGAAACCGAAGTCTTGTAGTAATAACTTGAAGGATTTACGAAACCGAAGTCCGATAGTTGACCATACGTAAGCATACCTCGTGCGGTCGTTTAATAAGTGTAGAATAGTATAAGCCCGAAAGTGTAAAGAAGAGAAGAAACTGGAGTGGTAGCCTCCTACAAAGGATCTTCAGGGTGACACCTTCGCCTCGCCGAACTACACGCAGGAAGCTACGTCTTCGTGGACATGCTTGCTCGGAGGGAAGTGGGTGCGAATGCAGAGCCGCAGGGTGGTGCGTCGGCGATTGCCGTCCCGGCGGAGGACGAGGGCGAGGACGTGGATACCGCCAATTCCCCACCGAGGAAGAAGTTGAGGAGCCAACTCGCGGATAATAAGGGAAACCCGTGGGTGGAGAGGTTGATGCAGCAGCCGGCGGGTAAGGGCACGAGTGAGGGCGGTAAGGGCATGAGTAAGGGTGGCAAGGGCATGAGCTTGGGTGGCGGTCAGGCGGTGGCCCTCAAACTTCAGCAAAGGGTCAAAAAAGGAGGAGATCATCTGCTGGCAGCGGAAGCATGCCGGCCTCGGGGCGTGCGTCAACGAGGGGCGCGGCGCCGGCATCGTCGGCCCGCACTGTGGCCCCCCCTCAACCACTTGTCGCTCTGTCGGAGGTTACCGAGGCTGCCCCATCGGTTAGGGGAATCACTGTGGAGGAGCTAACGGCGGTGTTAGCGAGGCAGGAGGAGGCGAGTCAGAAAATGCTCAAGCGGCAGGAGGAGCACTTCACGCAGCAGCTGAAGCTGTCGGAGGAACGACAGCTGCGGGCCTTGGAGCGCCAAGTGGCTGACTTTATGGCAAGCCCAGGGGAAGATGCGGCCAGCGCGCCGACAGCGGAGGCACCACCTACCCTCCCCTCCCAGCAGCAAACCCCTCAGCAGCAACCATTGCCGCAACCTCAGGCGGTGCCGATGCTCCAAGTAGGACAGGAAGCGTCCCAGCCTCCGTTGTTGCAGCAAACCTTCCAGCCTATGCAACCGCTGCAATCCCAGCCCTTCTTGCTCCGACAACCCCAGACCCAGCAGTTGCAGCAGTTGCCAGCTCCAGCAGCTCCAGCAGCTCCAGCAGCCCCAGCAGTTGCAACAGCTCCAGCAGCTCCAGCAGCCCCAGCAGTTGCAACAGCTCCAGCAGCTCCAGCAGCTCCAGCAGCTCCAGCAGCTCCAGCAGCTCCAGCAGTTGCAGCAGTTGCAGCAGCTCCAGCAGACCCAGCAGCTGCAACCCCTTCTGCTGCAAGCTCCCCAGACTTTGCAAATGCAGCAGTCCCAGCCCATGCTCCTTCAGCAACCACAGGCCCGACAGCTGCAGCAACTCCAGCAGCTCCAGCAGCTCCAGCAGCTCCAGCAGCTCCAGCAACTCCAGCAGCTGCAGCCCACGCCATTGAATGCCATCACCTCTGACTTGGGTAGGGCCTCGGGCGTCTCGATAGAGGAGTTACAGTTTAGCATGCCACGATAGATAGGCGGTGATCTCCTAGGAATGTAGGCGATGCCCCCATAGGGCATGCGCTTGTAGCTCCAGCACCCGCCACCCGGCAACTGCTAGTGCCCCAACTCCTGCAACTGCAATAATATGCGTATCATTAGGGCAAAGTGAAAGTATTCATGTGATGATGTATTGTGATAACTTCTCATAACTTGCAATGTCTTCTAATATTGTATATCTCACGCGCCCGCGAGACATGCAATTTCAGATTTGCAACCATTTTACAGACGAAATTAGCTCCCCAGCACCCCGTGAAAATGACCCAATGTGAAATTTCGCTTCTCATTGCCTAGGTATGATCTCTAAATACTTCTCACAAACGTGTAATAACTTCCCCGTATCATTTGCATATCTCACGCGCCCGCAAGATATGCAATTTCTGCTTTGCAGCCATTTTACAGACGAAATTAGCTCCCCAGCACCCCGTGAATATGTCCCGATGTGAAATTTCGCTTCTCATTGCCTACGGATGACCTCTAAATACTTCTCACAACGTGTAATAACTTCCCCGTATCATTTGCATATCTCACGCGCCCGCAAGATATGCAATGTATGTACGGCAGCCCGTCCGCGACCTGTAAGCAGCCCTGTGGCCACTACAATTATCAAAAATATAAAATATTGCCTCTAGATGATTTCTTTTAACCACTAAGTACTTCTTGAAACTTCTTGCGACTTCTAAATGTCATTTTCATCGATTATGCAATCCGGGCCCACCTAGCCGTGCTACATGCCTTCAGCGGTTCCTTAACCTGAATACTTTAAGTTTTTCGAACGTATGGGGGGATTTTTTGGAGATGTCTGAAAGGTATTTGGGGTGCAATATGGCTACAAGCGCGTTGGTGATACAATTTTGTCGCGTTTCGAACGCGTACAACTTGAGCTGTGTGACAGGGATGGAGGTGCGGATTTCTTTCAGCGGTTCCTTAACCTGAATACTTTAAGTTTTTCGAACGTATGGGGGGATTTTTTGGAGATGTCTGAAAGGTATTTGGGGTGCAATATGCGCTACAAGCGCGTTGGTGATACAATTTTGTCGCGTTTCGAACGCGTACAACTTGAGCTGTGTGACAGGGATGGAGGTGCGGATTTCTTTCAACGGTTCCTTAACCTGAATACTTTGCGTTTTTCGAACGTATGGGGGGATGTTTGGAGATGCCTGAAAGGTATTTGGGGTGCAATATGCGTGGTCGTGTGAGATACGGTACACTTAGACAATGAGTACCACACATCACATTTTCACGCGCATATTCGAAACGAGGGTGGTAATGTAATCAAGACCGATCTTTGGATAAACCAAAATGGCAAATGCATTCAAAATGTATGCCACTTTTGATATTCGTCAATCTGCAGACTGCAGAAATCTGGTCTAGAAACTCTTTGGTATGCGTTCCTGGCGAGCCATATCACTTTTTGTCCCCGTTCCACGCAGAACTTCTGCTTCGAATAACCCATTCTCAGAACGCTGAAATGTTCAAGGCCTTTGAAACACCTTCATTTTGGCCTCTTACGAATAGTATCAGAGCCTCCGGACTATCACAAAAAAAATTAAAAATCGATAAACCGGGAGAAAATCGTCGTATCCGGAGGCTCTGACTTAATATGAGAGTATCTGTTGGGCGTTCCGCAACGTCCAGTTCAGAGTTTTTCGTTCTGTTGGCGATACTCGACTCGAGATTTCCTCTCCGCAACAAATAGAAATACAATGAACATGCGACGGTATACTGCGGGATAATCCTATATTTATAATAAGAATTTTTTCGTGATATAATTTCCCAGGGCTTGACTGTGACTTGTGCATATGGAATGAAGGCACGGTGCTTTGGACCCTCCCGTCTCCTCTTCTGTATCAATATGCAACAATGCCTCGTTGTCCTCGTTTGGCGATGGGGCGTGTCTTGTTTGCAGATGTGCGTGGTCGCGCTTTAGTTGGTGGTTGTTTCCATTCATGAGTTTGCATATCAAAATTAATGCGTCCGTCCATCTTTGGAGCTCGGGATCCGGTTTGAATTTAAGCCGCAAATGAGATAAGGCGGGCTTTCGATCATCGATCGGGTCCCAATCCGACTGATGCTTGACACGCGTCATTCCCACATAAAAAGCTTGAAAGCATAACGTAAAGACGTCCTTCGGTGTCTGACTGAGATCTAATATTATTTTTTGCACGGTCTGTCCTTGGAATTTGTGAAAGGTCAAGGCGAAAGGCAAATCGACTCCGTGAGCTCGGAAGTATATCTTGCTGTTTTGGGAGGTGCGGTTCACGGTCAAATCATCTAGACGCTTGCCGATCTTAACGGGAAGTACGATACTACGCGGCCGACTGACATCGTTGGGCACCGCAGATGTCGCGTTTCCCTCGCTAGTAGTTTCTCGAACCTCGGGAGCTAACGTCGCCTGATCGCACCAATTTTAGGAATCCAAGTGCTCAACGAGAACATTGACAGCTTAAGGCGGCTCGATCCACACCTCTTCTCCCGGACTGGCATCGTTATTGATTTTTGCCGCATCGATGGATTTGCTTGCGTCTTGGAGAATCAAGCTGTGGAATTTGGCAGGCGTGCCGTTCGCTAATCCTCGGGAGTTATTGAGGTCGTTGTTGAGAATAATCCCAGGCGACCCCGCAACAAAAGTGCCGGTCAATTCGGGAAATTCTGAACGGAGCACTTCCTCGTGCGGAGAGTCCAAAAGTGTGGTTGCGATCGGTCGCTTCCAACGAATGACCGGTTGACCACTAAGACGCGCAAAAATGTTGTACATGCCCGCACATCATTGATAGCTTGCCGTTGCCGATTGCCGGTCACCGCCACCGTCGCAAAAAGCCAATCCCCATTACTGCAGCAAACGCATGGACGACCGGATACTGGAAGAAGAGGAACTCCAAAATCATGTGATGGTAAATGACACCCAGGTAAATTTCGACCTCCACACGAATCGAGGTGCATCCGTACCGATCGAATACCCAGGTGTGCCTTGCGGTCCACTCGAGTATATGCCGTTTGAGCACTACATACTAAGATACCCGTCTGAGGGCATAACCGGCACTAACGGTGAGAGCTGTTGGAGCCGAGTTCAACACACCACTCGGCCGCTCTCGGGGATATTAGTAACATTGAAAAACATGAAAGTACTAGCTACATGATGGGGTGGGAAAAGTGGCACGACAACTGCAAGTGGCGGACAGGCAGCGGAAGGAAAAGGCGGGTGGATAATATTTCCAAGTGAGACTGGCGGCTTACAGCGCCAAGTTATCACCCGGTATCGGTAATGCTGATAGCTTGATATATCAATAAATCGCTAATATCGCATCATATTGATACCAACATTTAATTATCAGTGCCGTATCGATGCGAGCACCTATACGTATACGTATCATACTGACATTACGAATTAATTATCAATATCATGTCGATATTAGATCGCACCTCCAACTTCATCTTCGTCTCTCTTTATATTCTCTCCGCTGAGCTCATGCACCGATAATTTCTCAGATGAATGCCACGTTCGCTTGCTAGCTTCCCCAATACTTCGCTCAGCTCATTCTCATGAATTCAGACCCCTCATTCTAGATACGGTGTCTCGGCTCCGTCGTGCCTCCTGGTGCATATATATTCCCTGACGATATCAGAATATCGGAGAACGGTCAGGGTTTCGGTTATCGGAAAGCAAAGTACGATCATGCCCGAGATTACTCGTACCATGGGTTCGGAGTTTCGGACTACGGTGTAGTCACTGTACGGTGACCTGCTAGGCTATGCCAATCAGTGTATTTACGGTACCCCTCCGCATGCATGAGTCGCCTCGGGAGCCCGGCGGCTCCTGATTATCGTTACTGACCTGATGTTGGCATCTGAGGTCGGCATGCACACAGGTTTGCCCTGATTCTGACGGAGCCGACACCGTGAGAGGCTCGGCCCACGACGATGAAGGAGAGTCGTCCGTCGCACAGACGAGGAGCAGGACCCCTGGGACCGACTGTGGTCAGAGGACCATCGATAGACCACCCAGCCGGCTACGGTCGCAACCAGGAAGGGTATTCATTTGGAAGCAGGTGCGCGCGTTGATGTGCCCGACCTGAACAAATTTGCTGACGCTTACAGCATGTCTGTGCGGATATCGGAGGTCGTACCATGGCTGAACGCCCCCCTGCCAGAGGACACAGGTGACCTCGGGGTCTCTAGTCATCGCCTCAGCTGAGCACCCGGGCCCAGCACCGCAGGATGCTGGGCAACTAGGATACCCTCACTCATCCCCTCGGGCACCCCAATAAATATTCAAAAGTTGAAACTCAGGGGGCTCTTGTCAAATGCATGCTTGGTTTACGATGCTGCATGTTTCAAACTAGTCCCATTCTGATATCACATCCACTCTCATAACAATCTTGACGATTCAACAGCAAATTTAAAGAAAATTGGCAATAATATGGTATGAGAAAAAAACTGCCACAATTTCCTTTATACTGCAAATCACAAGATTATAGGTGCATTCTACAGCTTCGGTTTCCTGCCTAATACAGTGAATAACAGTTGGTGTGATGCACAATATTTTTGGTTGCACGTAAAGTCATCGAGTATGAGATGTTCTCTGCCCAGGCAATCGTCGGGCTGGTGAAGTTGCTCACTCATATTGTTTAGCTGAGGAAGTTTATATACTACTGAGAGAGTAAGTAAGCATTACGTTCATGGTTGATAGAGCTTTGTCTCACCGAAGGCTACCCGATGAAGACACACTGTCAGGGTAACAACACTACTATTCACATCATACCTGAGATCTGTAGCCACCTCTTCAATTCAAGGAAAGCCAGAAGACTTCTCCAAGGGAGAATCATACTACTGAACCACAGGTTACCCTTAACAACACATACTCCACCCAAATGCAACGAATACTATATATAAAAAGAAAGCGCCTCTTGCCAGTGAGCTCGAATTTCCTGCAGGTGACTTTCGCAATCATACAGATATCATATAATCAGCAGGGTACAAAATGTGCTGTTAGCTTTTTGACACAAATATGGACACTGAATATGGTCACTCAAGTCAAGCTTTCCCTCTCTCCGATACGCGTTCTTGATCAGCAGGAACCGGTCAGGGGTCTTAGAGAATATTGCATGCCATACACGGTGTTGGCGACTTTAATGGGGGTCCTTGTTCAGTGGACATCTCGACTGAGGACCGCCAGATATTTCCTGCCGCCAGGGACTGGAAAGTCTAACCGAGCTCTTGCGATGAGTTAGCGTGTAAGTTTAACCGTACCACTCGTCGCCGATATCATCGTCACCGCTATCGCCGCCAGACTGATAATACTGCATTCGCTTCCGCCGCGCACGCCACGCCTGGAAGGTAGGCACAGCCAGGAAACACGCCGGCACCATGCAAACAGCGCCGATGATTATTAAAACAAGTCCTGTTGCTAGCTCTTCGGCTTGGCCCTGCGCGAAGACCAGCTTTCCGTTTGTGATGTTCAGTGCGAGAATACGTGGATCGTATGCGCTCTTCACCACGGTATTCGCAAAGATCCTATCCGTCTCCACCGCGGGTAACTTCGGTAACCCACCGTTCGTCGGGGCGCGTGCCCGGCGCCAAGCGAACATGCGCCAACTGGACCGTGGATTGCAGCCGGAGCCACCGTAAGTGGTGTTCAGTTCCCAGGCGCCAGAGGCGACGGACTTGGACACCTTTACACACATAGACTCCAGAACGCCGTACGTTGTGCAGGTATGGGAACGGCCACTGTAGTATCCGGCCTCCTGGTACCGGCACATCTTCCAGCCCGCCGTCCGTTTCACCACCTTCCTCAACAAGGGCGTGGAGGGCAGTGCAATTTGGTGCGTTTCGACGCCGTCGTACACCGTCAAGAGTGCTTCACGAGGTCGCATAAGATCGGTCACGTTCGACACGGTGGCACCGGTTGTGTTCAGGGGCGCCTTGGGTTCTTCGCTGGCTGAGGAGTCTTTCTGCGAGTTGGGAGGAACCGGAACGACTGATGGAAGCGTGAATTTGAGAGGAGTGTAACTCAGGGTATCATCCTCAGCTCCGTCCTTCGGGAGAGGATCCTCCTGCGGGATGAAAGGCAGGGAGTCATGACGGAGTGCACCAATCAATATTTTTCAGAACGTAATATGCTCGTACGGAATGGAACACTAGCCTTGAAATAATTTGGGGTGGGAAAACCTTGGAGAGAGGAACGAGTGTGATTGGGAAACCATCGACCGTGAGGGACCAGCTAGTGGCGTTGAATTGCGGCCCGTAGTCTGAAGTCCATTCTTCGACCCCTGCAGCAAATGTAATGCCGCGCATCATGCTATCCTCAAGAGAGAGGATGCTTGCCCGATTAATAATATAAAGCGAGGAAGCCAGCTAAACATGCGTCGCACGCTCTTACCGTGGTTGTACGTGACGAGCTCTTCACTCTTCGTGTTGTGATAGTTTGAGGCTGTCAGCAGATATACTCCAACAATGGCCATAAAGCTGGAGCAGCCGAAGGAACATGAGAAGCAGCGGAAGTTCTGTTTCCGAACCAGACAAACACACACATCAAAGCAACCCTTACGTCGGAGAGGAGGCGACACCGCATGCAACAAACCCAGCAGTTCCTTCGGCTGCTCCAGCAAAAATTACCTTAGCATCCTCTTCCTCTTGTCGCGTCGTATAGCGGTACCGATTTTGCCTGTACATAGCCGCAGGAAGCTCTTGCGGGTCAAGCGCCACCCTCTCTCTGAGCTGTCCAAACTCGACCGTGGTACGGGTCATGCACTCGAGCAGACACGAAGCGAAATCCGCAGCACGCGGTCAACTCGGCAACGGTTTTTATGTAGAATTTATAGTTGAGGGTTTTGACCGGGAATGTAAGCTCTGCAGAGTAACGAAGCGTTTGCCGAAAATGGCTAAGCGCGATCAGTGTAACGAAACGGTGTCACTTCAACTTGGGAGCAACTGACCATCAAATTCACCTTGCGTCAGCTCAGGCAGATCAGCAGACCGAGACGCGAGAGAAGTCAGAACTGTGAACTCACGTCAGAAGGGGAGATGAATCTCGCATCAATACGTACTCGTGAAGGTCTCGACCAGTTCTCTCAACCGGTTCCTTAAACTCGTGACACGCCTCTGTCGAGCTCGTGTCGTCGACCAGTTCTCATGGATTCGCATACCGAATCATATTATGTTATATAATTTTATATAAATCTATAGAAATATTAAAATACTAATATAAATACGACATCATCGTGAGGCGCAGGCGCCTGAGAACCGCTTGTGTATATAAATTATATATATATATATGTGTGTGCCATTATTTACTTCTATTATTAATTATATATTATTAATGGTGTAATACAAGGGGGGTAGGGGGGCTGAACTTTTAGGCCCTGAACTTTTTCTTCACGGGGCCTGAACTTTTTGTTTTTCTTCAGCCCCTGAACTTTTTTTTTCAGGGCCTGTACTTTTTCTTCAGGGCCTGTACTTTTTTTTCGGGCCCTGTACTTATGCACCTATGGTTATGGGCCCAGGCACACATTGTGAGCCCTGTGCGCGTGTGGTTGGCGGGCCTGAAGAAAAAGTATAGGGCCCGAAGAAACAGTTCAAGGCCTAAAGAAAAAGTTTAGGGCCTGAAGAAAAAGTACAGGGCCTGGAAAAAAGTACAGGCCCTGAAGAAAAAGTACAGGCCCTGAAAAAAAAAGTTCAGGGGCTGAAGAAAAAGTTCAGGCCCTGAAGAAAAAGTTCAGGGCCTAAAAGTTCAGCCCCCCTACCCCCCTTGTATTACACCATTAATAATATATATAAATAATAATAGAAGTAAATAATCACACACACACACACATATATATAATTTATATACACAAGCGGTTCTCAGGCGCCTCACGATAATGTCGTATTTATATTAGTATTTTAATATTTCTATAACTTTATATAAAATTATATAGCATAATATGATTCGGTATGCGAATCCATGAGAACTGGTCGACGACACGAGCTCGACAGAGGCGTGTCACGAGTTTAAGGAACCGGTTGAGAGAACTGGTCGAGACCTTCACGAGTACGATGAGTACAAGATCGAAGATGTTTCATCGTATTCATTCATCTTTCAGTTTCATGTTACAGTGTCACTTGTAGTGAGTACAGTAGATGTTTGTGGCAGAAGGCAGATCACATGAAGATGATGGATGATCGACATGGAGGATGGACATCACCAAGGGTGCCGTTTGGACGCGCCACAAGCGCCGAGAGCATGTGGCGCCGCGCCAGCGCCCTGGCGCGCTAGCGCCACTCCCTCAAAACCCGCGCCGCGCTGGCGCTTGGCGGGATGCGCGACGATGTCCCACCACGCGCCAGGCTCGAGGCTGGTGGAAGCGAGGGACTGGAAGTCTTGGCGAATCGTGAATTTGAATGGCGAATTGGTGCTGGATGTGACGCACCGCGTGTGTCACAGTCCTATATCTGTACTAGTACTTCGTACAGTACGGGTGTCCGATGGAGGAAGTGATATTGCTAACCACTAGAGCTATGGCGTCTAGGGCGTCATCAATATCATAGCGGACACCGGGAGTCGAACCCTAGACGCCATAGCTCTAGTGGTTAGCAATATCACTGCCTCCATCAATGTCACAGGTTTAGGGTTTCCGGCTTAAGCTGAGCTTTGGTTGATATAACTTACTTAATAATAATAATAATAATAATAAAACATTTACGCTAGCAGAAGGGACAAAGTCCTGAGAGTGCGGTAACCCTGCAAAGCAGGCTAGTGAAAACACTAGGGGCTACACCCTCTACTATAGCGCGCCCACAAAGGGGCTCAACCCACTTTTCAAGAGGTGACATCTAGAGAAAAAGCTAGGTGCTAAGCAAAAAACTCTAGAAGATGGAGAAGCACCATGGCCGGGTGAGTGGAGGGGTGAGAAACTAAGCGGTGGGGAGGGAAGTCGAAGACTTAAGGGGGTATTTGGAGACTGATGAGGAAGGAGGTCAGGTGGGCGGAGAGGAGGGGGGTGGTGGGGAGGGGAGAGAGGGGGGGAGGGCCCCTCCCCTAAAGGACAGAGAGCCATCTTTTATTGCAAGACTTTTGAAAATTATTGCAGGAGGGTTTGAAGAAAGTCGTTTGTTTTTTGCACAGCTTCTGTTTCCGTCATGGTCTCATTGCCCAGGATGTCAACTGTACGCGGGTCAGTGTTCAAGGTGGTGGGGGTGTTCAACAGAAACACGTCTCGCCTATTTCTGGTGTGTTGCCTACAGATTCTTGAAAGTTTTTTAAGGAGAGGTTTAATCTTGCCACGGGGAACACCTATCGTGTTGAGGACAGTGCCGAAAAGAGGAGGGAGGTACCCCATGAGTGTAAGTGCTTTGGGCCATTTCACGGTGCTAATGAAGGGCTTAGAAGCTGCGTTGGTGATTGTCGTGTCATGGTGACCGCCATAATAATGCTCAACATCATTCTGATGATAGGGGGGGTCTTGAGTGGGCCATGGGCACAACGAAGAAGGGAGTACGTTGTCCCTTTCGTTCAGAACTTCATTCCAAATATCAGGGCTAACTCCGGTGTATTCTAGTCTCCTCTCCGTGACTTTGGACTTAGGAAGGACATTGAGGAACCATCTAGCAATCTTTTTCTGTGTAGGCCTCCAGTCAAAGGCTGGTTGAGTATCGCTGGGTGCACTGTCTATAGCTATGATAACGACATCCGAGAAATCATCCTTATAGCATCCGCCACCTGGGAGAACGTAGGGGTCATCACCCGTCCAATAACCATGTGGGATAAATGGAATAGTGTTATGCGGGAATCTGAAAACAAGTTTAAATCCTTTATCAAACCATCTTTTTTGGTTTTTGGGAGACAGTGGAAGAATCCATGTTCCTGAAAATCCGGGTACAGTGTTGGCCGCTTTATGTCCCATTTCCAAGGTAGTCATAACCGCCGAAGATTTGCCCTTATCCTTTCCATCAAAAGGGGGATTTCCGTAAACTATTCTGCCAATGCCTGTTAACGGGTCCACGTAGGCATCCCAAGCGAGGCCATCAAAACCGATTTTCCCATGATAACAGAAGGGCCTGAGGGCTTTTTTCATTCTAGTGGTGGGTATGCATCTTCTCGAGTAAATTCTAGGGTGGGCATTTAGTGGGTTGGAAAAAAGTTCACAGCCGTTTTTGTCAAGGTTTCTGTCATCCACCAAAATATCTAAGAGGCTTCTTCTTATTGCATAGCAGTTTTTAGGGTCTCCCGATTCAAACTTACATGCATTGAGGGCTTCATGGATATCGTGTGCCCTATTCGAGTACTCCGCAAGTGAGCATGGGACTGCTTTGTTGGAAAGGCGGTGCCAAGCCAAAAGTTTCCAAAACTCTTTCTTTTGGACATATTGGAGTTCGGGATATTTAATTGTTCCCGTAACATGGTCCACTTCGGGCTTTGCAGTCACAGCAATGGTATTCTTTTTTGAACTTGATGGACGGTACATGCTAGCTTCCGGGAGAGCGTGTAAGTATAATTCCTCATTCATTTCCTGTCTTAGGTCAGCAAGTGGAAAAAGTTTCGATGGTTGTGTTATGATGTATGTGGTACCCTTTCCAACTTACTTCTTATGTTATCTTAAGCTATGTTGCATGATACGTCCCCCCCCCGGGCGTAAATTACGCGTAAATTACGTATTTCGGGCCTTGTGAGTTTTACGCGTAACACGTAACACGCCATAGGAATCTCACCCAAATATAGGCTGAAATTCAGCCTATATATGAGCTGAAATTCAGCCTATATATGACCTGAAATTCAGCCTATATATATATATATATA
>LGRX02012816.1:0-12774 GCA_001247695.2 Cymbomonas tetramitiformis
CGGTGTGTATGGAAGTCGCAAGGGTTAGTGCGCAGGCTGTTGGTGACGGCTGCGATGTGGGGACAGCTCCCCGGACACGCGCCTGATCCTTAGGGGCTCCATGTGATAGTGGGCGGTACCGTATTATGGGCGACGGTGTGCATCATGGTGGGCAGGCGCCCGGTTGTAGAAGGTTGGGATGTTCAATATGTGGGGACAACTCCCCGAGCACGCGTCTGTAACCCGAGGTATGTTTTGTGGTGGGTTGTTGTGGATGCCCATGGGTCGGGAGTTGCGTGTTAAGAGGGCTGTTAGCACTCTCTACGCGCCCCCAGACCCGCGACGGGTGGTGGCATCAAGCCGATGGGTCGGGAGTTGCGTGTTAAGAGGGCTCTTAGCACTCCCTACGCGCCCCCGGACCCGTGGCGTCACCGAGGTACGGTGTGGGTTGCGGTGTGTATGGTAGTCGCATGGGAAGTGCGCAGTCTGTCGGTGACGGCTGCGATGTGGGGATAGCTCCCTGGACACGCGCCTGATCCTTAGGGGCTCCATGTGATAGTGGGCGGTACCGTATGGGCGACGGTGTGCATCATGGTGGGAAGGCGCCCGGTTGTAGAAGGTTGGGATGTTCAATGTGTGGGGACAGCTCCCCGGGCACGCGCTTGTAACCCGAGGTATGTTTTGTGGTGGGTTGTTGTGGATGCCCATGGGTCGGGAGTTGCGTGTTAAGAGGGCTGTTAGCACTCTCTCTACGCGCCCCCGGACCCGCGACGGGTGGTGGCATCATGCCGATGGGTCGGGAGTTGCGTGTTAAGAGGGCTGTTAGCACTCTCTACGCGCCCCTGGACCCGTGGCGTCACCGAGGTACGGTGTGGGTTGCGGTGTGTATGGTAGTCGCATGGGAAGTGCGCAGTCTGTCGGTGACGGCTGCGATGTGGGGATAGCTCCTTGGACACGCGCCTGATCCTTAGGGGCTCCATGTGATAGTGGGCGGTACTGTGTGGGCGACGGTGTGCATCATGGTGGGAAGGCGCCCGGTTGTAGAACGTTGGGATGTTCAATGTGTGGGGACAGCTCCCCGGGCACGCGCTTGTAACCCGAGGTATGTTTTGTGGTGGGTTGTTGTGGATGCCCATGGGTCGGGAGTTGCGTGTTAAGAGGGCTGTTAGCACTCTCTACGCGCCCCTGGACCCGCGACGGGTGGTGGCATCATGCCGATGGGTCGGGAGTTGCGTGTTAAGAGGGCTGTTAGCACTCCCTACGCGCCCCCGGACCCGTGGCGTCACCGAGGTACGGTGTGGGTTGCGGTGTGTATGGTAGTCGCATGGGAAGTGCGCAGTCGGTCGGTGACGGCTGCGATGTGGGGACAGCTCCTTGGACACGCGCCCGAACCTTAGGGGCTCCATGTGATGGTGGGCGGTACCGTATGGGCGACGGTGTGTATCATGGTGGCAAGGCGCCCGGTTGTAGAAGGTTGGGATGTTCAATGTGTGGGGACAGCTCCCCGGGCACGCGCGCCTGTAACCCGAGGTATGTTTTGTGGTGGGTTGTTGTGGATGCCCATGGGTCGAGATTTGCGTGTTAAGAGGGTTGTTGGCTCACGAGATCGCGGTCCACTATCCATAGCGTTCTCATAGGCCGCTGGCGCTGGGGGGGTGGGAAGGTACCCAACTCGATGAGAAAAGCTGGCTGACCTGGAATCTACGGTTTTCTTAACCCCTATGGAGCGGATGGAATTTTTTGCCAAAAGCACCAGTTTCACAAATGTGTCGTTTTCACGGTATATGGTGCCTCGGTAAGTGTGGGCGATTCCTTACATGTTTCATAACTCCTATAAAGTGATTTTGGTCCATAAAATACATGATCGCATGATATATACAACGATATATCGGTGATATACAAGCCAAAAAACACGTTTTCCAGGAATCAAAAGTGCCAAAAATCACTTCTCACAACCGCTTATTCGAGTATTAGGTCGCCCCTCGACCATAAAACAATCGCCTTTACTAATGCCTTGAAATCAGTAATGGTGGCTGTAGTTAAACGCACCAATACATCGAAATATTAAAGCAATAAGGTGAAAAAAAACACCAAAAAACAACGAAAAAACATCATTTGTCAAATGTTTTCCATACTTAAGGCCATATTGTGTGTTTTCAGGGGAAATCGACTGTTGGGAAAGTAAGTATTGCCCATATGAGGTGCATGGTCATTTTATATGATAGTGGGCACTGAACCAACAAATCCTTGTCGATGAATGGCATCTACACCTCGTTTTTTCACGCTTTAAGATACTTTTGACCAAAATTGCATGCCTAGAAATAAGCAACTTTGGGGATTTTGCTACAACAAATTTACCCTTGGGTGAGATATATATACTAAGTATATGTGTAGAATAAATGGTTGAGTATTAGATATACCTATTGCAACGGGTGTGCGAAGCTTGTATGGCCGATTCCGACAAGTGCTATCGGGCTGAGAAATGAATACAAGCTTAGAGTTTGAAGTGGTTGTACCGTATACGGTACAAACCGCTCCATAGGGGTTAAAAGTGAGTGATTATTGTATGGTGGAAGGGGGGCGGGGACGTGAGTATGGTATCTTGTGGCGGGTATCTTGTATCCATCACAGCCCTCGATCACCGCCCGTGACAGCTCTGTCATGGGCAGTGATTTGATGGGTGCTTGGAGGCCAATCGCCTCACCCTATGCCCCCCAACACGGCCCACAATCACTGCCCGTGACGACTCTGTCGTGGGCATTGATCTGAGGGGTGCTTGGGGGTCACACGCCTCACCTTATGCCCCCCTACACGGCCCACACTCACTGCCCATGACAATTACGTCATGGGCAGTGATTTGAGGGGTGCTTGGGGGTCACACGTCTCACCGTATGCCCCCCAACACGGCCCACAGTCTCTGCCCGTGACAGCTGTGTCGTGGGCAGTGATTTGAGGGGTGCATGGGGGTCACCCGCCTCACCGTATGCCCCCCGACACGGCCCACAGTCACTGCACGGGACGGTTGTGTCATGGGCAGTGATTTGAGGAGTGCTTGGGGGTCGCATGCCTCACCTTATGCTCCCCCACACGGCCCACAATCACCGCCAGTGATAGCTATGTTATGGGCAGTGATCTGAGGGGTGCTTGGGGGTAACCCGCCTCACCTTATGCCCCCCGACACGGCCCGCAGTCACTGCCCGTGACAGTTATGTCATGGGCAGTGATCTGAGGGGTGCTTGGGGGCCATACGCTTCACCGTATGCCCCCCAACACGGCCCGCAGTCACTGCCCGTGACAGGTGTGTCGTGGGCAGTGATTTGAGGGGTGCATGGGGGTCACACGTCTCACCGTATGCCCCCCGACACGGCCCACAGTCACTGCCCGGGACGGTTGTGCCATGGGCAGTGATTTGAGGAGTGCTTGGGGGTCGCATGCCTCACCTTATGCTCCCCCACACGGCCCACAATCACCGCCAGTGATAGCTATGACATGGGCAGTGATCTGAGGGTGCTTGGGGGTCACATGCCTCACCTCATGCCCCCCCACACACGGCCCACAATCACCGCCCGTAACAGCTTAGTCCGGGTTGTCATGGGCAGTGATCTGAGGGGTGCTTGGGGGTCACACGCCTCACCTTATGCCCCCCAACACGGCCCACAGTCACTGCCCAAGACAGCTGTGTCGTGGGCCGTGATTTGATGGGTGCTTGGGGGTCACACGCCTCACTTTATGCCCCCCCAACACGGCCCACAATCACTGACCGTGACAGCTTTGTCGTGGGCAGTGATTTGAGGGGTGCTTGAGGGTCACATGATTGTGCGCTTACTAATTGTTTGCTTGACTTGTTTGCAGGAGATGGATGCAGGACATGGACCAGCTTTCAAAGACTGTATGGTTGCTTAGCTTGCTAACCTTATCCGTTGCTTGTTAGGTGATCGTGCGTGCGGCAGGCTGCATGCACATTAGTTTGGATATGTTGTTCATTGTTAGTTTGAGCCAATCGCATTACGACGTATGTATGTATGTTTACACTTGGTCATAGGGTAGGGGATGTGACATCTGTCATTTGTCTTAAGTGTGATAGGGTGGGGTGTGTGTCATCGGTCATTTGTCTTAAGTGTGATAGGGTGGGGTGTGTGTCATCGGTCATTTTGCTCAGTGTCATAGGGTGGGGTGGGTGTCATCGGTCATTTTGCTTAAGTGTCATAGGGTGGGGTGGGTGTTATCGGTCATTTTGCTTAAGTGTCATAGGGTGGGGTGTGTGTCATCGGTCATTTGTCTTAAGTGTCGTAGGGTGGGGTGTGTGTCACCGGTCATTTTGCTTAAGTGTCATAGGGTGGGGTGGGTGTCATCGGTCATTTGTCTTAAGTGTCATAGGGTGGGGGTGGGTGTCATCGGTCATTTGTCTTAAGTGTGATAGGGTGGGGTGTGTGTCATCGGTCATTTTGCTTAAGTGTCATAGGGTGGGGTGTGTCATCGGTCATTTTGCTTAAGTGTCATAGGGTGGGGTGGGTGTCATCGGTCATTTTGCTTAAGTGTCATAGGGTGGGGTGGGTGTCATCGGTCATTTTGCTTAAGTGTCATAGGGTGGGGTGAGTGTCATCGGTCATTTTGTTAAGTGTCATAGGGTGGGGTGTGTGTCATCGGTCACTTTTCTTAAGTGTCATAGGGTGGGGTGTGTGTCATCGGTCATTTTGCTTAAGTGTCATTGGGTGTCATTTTTCTTAAGTTTTCTTAAGTTTTACTTATATCACCGATGTATAACTCCATCGGCCAATAGCTAACTGCAACGCTACAATTTATACGTATGGAGGCTTGTGGGGGTTTATACGCAAAAAGTTAAGAAAAGATAAGAAAACTTAAGAAAAGTTAAGCAAACTTAAGAAAACTTAAGAGAATACTTACAGAAGTGGACGCTCTACTCCTCCGGGAATCTGTGCGGCCCAGCCCAGGCACCAGTGACGAGGACCACTTGGATAAGGTGTACGCAACAGTGGAGTCCACCCGCCCACAAAACTTTGACGTGGTCGCGCTGGAGGGTGCTGTTGGTCCCCCTGCGGACAATGCGCCATCCAACAACCTACATCTGGGGTTCTTCCGGAACAAGCGGGAAGCTTTGGGAGCATTTGCTCTATTACCTGTGCACGTACGTGCCCAGGCAATCGACGACCACGCGCAAGGGAAACCACCCACCTGGCATGCCGAAGCCGCAGCCGCGCTGGAGCAGGGAAGGCGCTTACTCCGCGAACGTCGGTCGCGACGCAAGCGTGTGCGCTGGAGCGACGAGAAGCCCCATACTGAAGGTTTATCTCAAGAGCAGGCCGCTCCAGTGGCCGAGGAATCGCCGTCACCGCCGCCCAAGCCCCACGCCATGGAAGCGGAGGAGCCGGACGAGATTGACGAGACAGTGTCCCCGGAGATGTGGCAACAGCTGCGCGACCTTGAGGAGGAGTTCATGGACGTCATATGTACGGAGCTGCCTGACTCCGTCCAAAGCCGCGACTACAAGAACAACATTCGCTTGCGATCCGACTGGAGTGGACAGCCGCTACATCGGCGTAACTACAAGTTGTCGCAAGAGGAGCTTCGGCAACTTCGTGCACAACTTGACGAGCTGTTGGCCAAGGGGTACATCCGTCCATCAGCGTCTCCCTGGGGCTGTCCGGTACTTATGGTGCCGAAGCCGAGCAACCCTAAGGAGTTGCGCTTGGTTATCGACTACAGGTCGATAAATGAGATCACGGTCAAGGACAAGTACCCTCTTCCTGACGTACAAACTCTCCTCGATGACCTACAAGGAGCAACCGTCTTCTCCACTGCAGACGGAAGCGCCTTTCTTTTGTCGCGAGGGGTATTTTTTCTGTCGTGTCGCAAAAAGATCCGATTATACTCGACATTATACAACGACGGTTCGCAGCTTTTTCAAAAAAAAAGCTGCAAGGTCCTGCGTTTCCCTTATAGGAGCGAAACAGGTTTTCCTGGAAAAAGTGACATCGACATACACGATACTACCAGAACTGTCTCAAGTGTCACGGCGCTTAACTTTTTGGGGCCCCTTTTTTACGGAAACAGTGTGATTTCCCCGACAGATCGGGAGTAACCGCCCATATATAACTATGTTGCAGTCCACACCGGTCACCTGTATATGGCTAGCAGGAGAGTTATACAAATCGATCGAGCATTGCCGCCAATCAGAGGCGCATAGAATATTCCTGGGCGTAGTATCGAATTATGGATATTCATACAGAAGTTATCTACACACTCGCCGATGCATGCAAGGGTTGCCACCTCCGCATCTGGCTACATATTGTAAGTATGGTATGCCCTACAAGAAACCCACCCACTTCTGGACCAACGCGCCTATCACCACCCTGAAGTCTTGCGACCCCGAAAACCCCTGCGACTTCAAACGCCGTTATGGGCGACACGAGAAGATGGCGCAGAGCGGCTCCACCAGCAGAGAGTCGGGCGACCCTAGGCAGGCCAGGCATGGGAGCTGGATGGCACGTGTATGGCATCCCCGCGGCCTTGCTTAAACAATTATTCAGCTCTCTACCGGTGGAACAACCCGTGGGGGCAATCGCAGCGGTGTGTGAATACCTAGCGGAGATGCTCTGGATAGATGAAAATGAGACAGAGCTCAACGATGAAAGAGTCTGCGCTAATCTGGAAGAAGCTGACGAGGAGCCTGTGACCTTGATGCCGGAGTACAGCCCTACGCCGCCACCAGTGATGTCCGACGACAGCGAGTGGGACACCATGGGCTCCGAATCAGCCTAACGACTGTGCATCTAAGCACAAGCGAGGACGCTTCCCACCTGAAGGGGGGGGAGTTGTGCTAGGACAACACACGGTGTCATGCGCGGATGACTCAGCAATGTCATACATGCCAGAAGTGTCATACGCGCCTTACAGCATTAGCGCCCGAGACCCCTGTTGAGGAAGAGACCCCCCTTATATGGAAGTACACAGTACTACTGTACTGTGTAATAATGTGTCATGTAGAATACTGGCACATCATACTGCATGATAATGTAGTACAAGCATATGATAGGTTGATGAGACTTGGCCATACTGACTAGGATTACCTCAGAGAGCTGAGTGAATAAGTAATGGCCAAGGCCAAAGAAACAGTTGAGATTTCTAGAGTAAAAACAGCCGCATGGCAAAAGTCAAATATAATACCTAATTCTTACATGCAAGTATATGTAGTAAGTCTAGACATAGCAGTCCTATGTCTAAAGAGCTGACCTAGCAGTATCTAGGCAGTTGGTCATTATATGCAGTCCATATATGACCCCCACCAGTAGTTACAGTGCCTTGTGAGGAGCAGTCCTCCCACAGGCCGGGAGGGCAAGTATATTTTTGAAGACCTGTTACAAAAAACTTGAAAAATCTACCTGGCACTCAAGTGAATTTCGTTGAAGTCTTTGATGTCGAATGGTTGCGTGAATAAAAATTTACGGCGTCGGAAAGTCGGTGGCAGTGTGTCGCGATGATGAACAAGAGGCGGTGATGTAGGGGCTGGCGGGGCGTGGTGGTACTGCAGGGTGCTGAAGTGGTGGTGCAAATCTGTTGTGGTTGAGCGTAGGGTGCGGTGAGTGGGTTTGGGTTTGAGATGTGGGTGCGGCACTGGAGGGCAATTTTTTTAATATATATATATACGAAGAGGTTCGGCACCCCGTTAGGAGATGCCGTTCCAGCAGAACAAAGCAACACTTCGCAATTGGGCATTCACTGCGGCTTGCGTGTCGTGCGCCCGGGCAGCGGCACGAGCGGTTCCTGCGGTGAATGCCCCCAACCTGCCACAAGGCCTAGTTGGCACCCTTCAGGCAGCCAAGCACGAATTCACGTCGAAACATCTGAAAGAAACTGCGGGCAAAGGCGTGCTTCGAGCACACGCATGGCAAAAAGGCATGGGTCAGGTGTCCAAACTCAAGCTGGCGCGTCGCCAACCATGAATTCCCACGACCCGTCATACAGGCCCGTCGGGAAATTCACCGCTGCCGTCGCCTGCGTGGGTCGAATTCACAAAGATAAACACTATGCAAACTGAGGGGGAAACATGCGTTCGGCTACAATGTTGTCAAAAGGCTACAGTCAGGTGTCTGGACTCAAGCTGGCGCGCCGTCAGCCATGAATTCCCACAACCTGTCACACAGGTCCGTTCGGGGAATTCAACGTTGCCAAAGCCTGCGCAGGTCGAATTCACAAAGGTAAACATCGTACAAGCTGTGGGGAAAACAACCGCTCGTCTACAACTTCGTTAAACGGCAAAAGTCAGGTGTCCCGGCTCGTGTTAGCGCGGCTACGGTTGTGCATTCCCAAACGCCAGCCACACACGCCGGTTTGGGCGTATACAGCAAGTAGGCCTAGCGGGGTTCGAATTCGCAAAGCAGATGGGACAAAATATGGCACAAAAAGCCGGGCGCATCGTACACACACGTGGACACTGCTAAGAGCGCCTGTAGCGGTTCGCCGTCGCGGGTGTGAATTTGCGGTAAACGCAGCTTCGGGTTATCTAGCCGTTACGCGCTCAACGGGGAAAATGTCACTCTGTGAGAATTCGCTACCTTGGTCGTCGAATTCGCAAACGTTTTCGGACGGCTGCGGATCTCCACCGCTGCGGACGGCGGCGTGCGTGCCTACTGCTGCGCAACATAGAACATGCCAGGCGGAAACGCGCTTCCACCGCGCTGGCTCGTGGATTCGCAAAACGGGTGCGAGTCTAACTTGCGTTCACGGAGAGTAGATTCAGGCTCAGATGGAAGCACGAAAAGCACGAAGGCAAATAAGCAACAAGGGGGGCAATTCACAAATAGCACCCACACACCGGCACGACTTCGCACATACCTCAGAGTGGCGTGCAGGCACTATGGGGATCCGAACCAGACTCTTACAAACTGCTAGTGACAAAGATCTCAGGTGGATTCAAAGTATGTATATGTATATATCACATTTAATACTAGGCCACAAGAGGCAAATTATATCACTAATCAGCAGAATGGTTTTGAAAGGTTCGGATCTCCCTTTTCGAAAGCAGAAGCTAGCTAAATACTCAAACGAGCACTGCCTGAAAGTCCGTGACTGTGAGAGTCCGTGAATGTCATTGTCGTTTCGGATGCCCTGTGACTATTATTGGTTCTCAGTGACAGCGGCGTTTGGTGTCAACGCGCGCGTTCGTTTGCCCTGTCATGCATCGCCAAGACGTCTTGCGTGGTCATGTCGTGATGTCACTTCGCGCGATGTCGTGCTCGACGCTCTGCGGCGCTCGCGGATCGGCACGGGCTGGTCGTGGCGACGTCGATGTAGCGCTTGGCGAGGCATCGTGCATGATTTATACTGAGAGGGAGATCTGAGCTGGAGGGTGAACGTGAAATGCTCCAGGCGCTCGAGCGGAGAATGAACTGGGGTAGGACCGTGGCTGAAGGGGGGAATGACAATTACTGAGGAAGGGGGTCATGGTTGGGATGTTTGCCGACGGCTGAGACGGGCGCGATGGGGGAAAATGCGGTTAGGTCTGACATGGGCTGCGGTGGCGTAACTAAATATGGGGGGTCTGACAGGCCTTTCAGGGGTGCCCGAGGGACCCCTTCTAAACGTGTTCATTGTTGTGACAAGTGAACTAGCTTCTAAGGGATAAGGGATTGGTGAAACCCCGGTGTTTCGGGATAATTTCGGGAGTCGGCGATTTTGGGGAAATGTTGTGAGTAGTCTCGATGGTCGGGGGGCTTGAGAATACGTTTTGAAAAGGGTTTATGAATTGGAAATTTCGCGAATGAAAGGTGGGCGTAAGGAAAGGGCGGGAAGTGGGCGACGTCGCGGAGCTGCTGATCTTTGGCGGGGACACGGGTGGTGTGTTTGGGCGGAGCGGTGGTGGCGTCCCACCACCGCTACTAAGAATCGGCTTGTGAAAAGGTGGGTATCAGAATAAGTGGTGGATTGCGTGGTTGGTAGCCGATAACCTCATGGGGAACCTAATCAGCATAGCGCTGAAAAGGTCTCGGTGGCAAATGGATATGCATGTGGAGAAGAGGGGAGAATCAACAGAAGCCTACCCTTACAAGCTTGCCTACAATAATAATACTTGCATACAATACTAAAGTATGTCCCCCCATCACTCCCCCCCAACCCCACCGGGCTTCGGCACGGGGACGCCAATCAAGGTTGTCGGGCTGATTTGCGGAAGCGCCTTTTGATAACCTAAATCTTGAGCTTGACAAAAGCACAAAAGAAAACCGTCGTCACACAGCGCCTTGCCGCCCACGTCGGCCCGGGACCGAAGGGACCCGCCACCGCACGAACCGCCCGAGATGGCTACTATCCCACAGTCCTTGTGGGAGGACCAGATTTGAATGTGCTCCTCCTACAAGGACCTATTTTCAAATAATTCAATTGGGCATGCCAACCAAATTTGGAGGTGCGTCCAATGAAAGATGGTCTATACAGGGTATATACTTAGTTAGATGATGCCTGGTTTGGCCTGGATCCGCCTCATATATCTACAACGATTGCATTATTTTGTACATGCATCCCTCGGATTTTTCAACTCGGAATTTTTCTAATAATGTTAGAAAACACTCAAAATAATACCGTATCTTTAATAATATTTTGTCGACAGTATACTGTATGGAGGCTGAGCATGCGTCCAAGGATTCAGTAACACCGTAGCATTGTGTACCATCATGTTTACAATAGAACACAAGTTGATAACCTCATAGTGGGCATATATTTGCGCCCAACTCGACATGTCCAGCCATTTTTGGTCAAATATCAGAAAATCTAAGGGCTAATTTTGGCTTTGATGTGATGTCGTGGATGCTAGATTGAGTGCGTGCATGGCACTTCCACACCAGCGTCTCGCTATGGTCGGCATATAGACACAATACTTGAATCTTTTAGCCATCTACATGGCCATAATCTATGTTCGGATAAACGTGACCCCCCCGGACGTAATTTACGCTTATTTACGTGTTTCCGGAGTTTTGAGATTTACCCGTAATACGTAATGCACTATGGAGAAAATAACATTACATCCCAACGGACATATTCACATATAATGAGAGAAAACCCTGCAATAATGACATTTCTGATTACTTATCTACGGTATTTATTCACGGTAACCTTCACACATTTCGACACTAGTCATTAGGCCCCCCAACATATGAACATAGAACATACTGTACGGAAGTACTTGAGTGCAGGACACAGGAGTCAGTGAGGAGAGCAGGTACGATCGGCGAATCAACCAGTGGGCCCAATGCAGCTAGACGAATCCATTGCAAAATTGCAATACTGTATTCAATATTCAAATACGAGGAATTAATCTGCTACTATCTGCAAAATAATTCACATGGATCGATGCGACATGCAATAACGAAGCACGTAAGGAAGGAAAGCAACTAAGCAAAGTTGTTACTGGAATATCCCGGTTCACGGATATCAGACAGTCCTGGAACCAATATAGATAAACTCATATAAGAAATAAACCCTAAGCTAGATATACCCGGAACGGTCACGGAGTCGGAACGGTCTCGGTCCTAGCTACCTGTGACACCTTGATGTGTCACAACACGGGCTTACGGATCAGTCACAGGTCCAGTGTTGGATACCTATGGATCTGTCATAGGGGCCTGCACAGGGACTCCCGGTCAGGGCTGCCTATACAGATTTCAGCACACCACCCCAACACTGTGGGTGGTGACTGACAGGTAAGTCAGAGAAGTTAGGATAAGTTAGGGCAGAAGCTAGGGTGACAAGTCCTAACTGCTAATCCAACTGTGCTATTCTGATACACAAATTGGAACCCTCTAGCCGGCACAAGAGCAGAAACATACAGGCACTCAGGTCCTGCTAAACTATTGAAAAGCACTGTGTCAGCAAGTCAGCTTGAAGAATTCAAAGGTGTCAAAGCAGAAACATAAACCAAACTGAAGACCATGTTGAGGTCAAAGTACATCTCAGCACACCACCAGGGTGGTGTACTGCCAGAGCCAGAAGGAAAGCTACTCGGGGTCAAAGTTCAGAGGGCCACCGTCACCACAATGTCCACGGTAGTAGCTTGCAGCACTGCTCTCCAGTGGGTCAGGCGGCCGGTGAACCACCGTCGCAGCACCCAGGGAGTGCAGTACTGCATCCAGAGTAACGGGGTCCAGCTCGGATATACCATGGTAGATGCACAAATCCCCCCTGCACAGCACAGGCTGCGGTGCAGCCCGACCCGATACCTGCACAGAGTCGATGTCATTGGCCGCCGTGTAGGCGGCAGCTCCCACTCCCATGATCGAGATCAAAAGAAAAAGAGAGACGAAGTAATGAAACCCCCACGGACCCGCGTGCGCGGGGAGGCCCCATGGCGGCTTGCCACAACCGTAGGTGCGGGATGCACCACCAGACTGAGGCACGTGGGTCGCGGACTCCGACGCATGCTTCGCCGAAATGGCCGGAGCCCGCGGCTTCACGATGAAGCTGCCGTCGGCGAGGTCCTCGTAGTCGTCCGTGTCGTAACCCGTGAGATCAACCTGCCCGATAGCGGCGTGGTTCACGGTTTGAACGAACCCAGCGAACTCACCGCCCGTCTCCGCTGTGGTGGTCACCCGCGCCGATTGCAGTGGCGCGGGTTTCACGTCCTTTCCCTGCGAGACAGGCATAGCAGGGGCCGGCACGGCGGATGCCGATGCCGCCGCACCACCTGCCGGAACCTGCTCCTCCGGCGTGGTCCCCGCTGCGGCGGGTCCGCACACCAGAGCCGAAGCCTGCTGCTCGACGACGCCAGGAGGCGGGAAAGATGCGTGT
>LGRX02012817.1:0-11463 GCA_001247695.2 Cymbomonas tetramitiformis
TTTGACAATCGTATACGATTGTCAAAGCTGGCGACGTTTTTTTAAGTCTAATTCTTGAGTCTGTAGAAAAGCTGGGTTTGACAATCGTATACGATTGTCAAAGCTGGCAACGTTTTTTTAAGTCTTAGAATTCTTGAGTCTGTATAGAAAAGCTCCAGGGGTTTGACAATCGTATACGATTGTCCAAGCTGGCGACGTTTTTTTTATTTTTAATTCTTGTCTGTATAAAAGCTGGGTTTGACAATCGTACACAATTGTCAAAGCTGGCGACGTTTTTTTTTTGTGTCTAATTCTTTCAGAGTCTGTAGAATTAAGCTGGTTTTGGCAATTGGTTGCGAATTTCAAAGTTGACTAAACTTCACTATATTATGTGCGGAATGCAATCTTCATGCATACATTCTTCGAAAAATTTAGCACGGTTTTGCCCCATTCTATTTATTTTTTAGGTTATTCATGCATACATTCTTCGAAAAATTTAGCACCGGTTTGCCCCATTCTTTTTTATTTTTTAGGTTATTCATGCATACATTCTTCGAAAAATTTAGCACGGTTTTGCCCCATTCTTTTTATTTTTTAGGTTATTCATGCATACATTCTTCGAAAAATTTAGCACCGGTTTGCCCCATTCTTTTTTTTTTTTAGGTTATTCATGCATACATTCTTCGAAAAATATAGCACCGGTTTGCCCAGCATTCATTTTGTTTTTTGGGTTATTGCTGCAAACATTCTTCGAAAAATTTAGCACCGGTTTGCCCCATTCATTTTGTTTTTTGAGTTATTCATGCATACATTCCTCGAAAACTTTAGCACCGTTTGGGGTATTCATGGTTGCAGGCTTTTTGGGGGTCTAACGTCTAAGTCCTTTAGAGTCTGCGGAAAAGCTGGTTTTGACAATCAGATTGATATTCAGATTTTTTACATCTGTCATTTTGCTCTACGTTAGATTTCCATTTTTCAAATTTTGCTAGTTTGTATCGCGTGTTCATTAATAATTTCTATATAGCCCGTATAGACCGGACTAGGAAAGAATGGGAAATGATCCTCCTAAAGGCCTCAAGCGATTTAAATATTGCCCAGGAGGGCATGGGCGGATGCAAAAAATCACAGGGCTACTGCCTGACCCACGTTTGACAATCGTATACGATTGTCAAAATCTGTCGTTGGGTTCGTCTCTCTGACGCACGTTTGACACTCGCATACGACTGGGTTATACCCCCTGAGTCCCTGGTTAGGGGGGGAGGGGGGAGTCAGTGTATATTCCTTAAGTATGAAGAAAAAATTTAAATTTTCTTAAGTATGTGAAAACGCAGGCGTCGACGCGGGCCGACGCGTTACCCTCCTTAAGTATGGGCTTAAGTATGGGAGCCCTATTTTGCGAAATCTTAGAATGTTAAGAATGTTTGGTCCGGTCCGTCCAGTCCGTCCAAACTGGACGGACTGGACGGACTGGACGGACTGGACGGACTGGACGGACCGACTGGACCGATATGAATCCCCGTGTGCGCTCCAGGCGAATCAAGCGTCTGAGTTGATACGCGCGTTTCAGGCGATGCGCGCATTTCAGGCGAACGCGTCCTTTCGGGCGAACGCGCCTTTTCGGGCGCAGGGCGGAACGCGCATTGCTGGCGACACAGGTGTTTCGGGCAGACGCGCATTGCAGCGAAACGAGCACTTCAGGCGAGGTGTGGAATTCAGGTGATACGGGGCGGAACAAGCGGTGCGCGCGTCTCGGGTGTGTAACAAACGCCGGCTTCTCATGGCACCGCGCCGGGTTTGTCCAGCTGGTGACACGCGTGACAGAGGTGACAGCGTGATAGGCTTTGCTAAGATGACCGCCTGAGAGATGCAGACCTGCCAGAGAAGATATGGTCATTATCGGGTGACCAGGGAATGATAAGATGAAGATGGCAGTGACTCCTTTGCCACTGACGTGTCAGTCAGAATGTGGTAAACGGTAACATTGTTAGAGCTGGCATGGAATAATGACTTTCCATTGGCCAGATGAGGATTTGAGGGCTAGAACCCGTTACAGTTTTGGGAAATGTGACATAGCATTGAGATATAAGTAAGCTCTGACCGTAGGTCAGGCTAGTGGACTCATTATTGTTTTGCTTCGCAAGTACTAGGTGGCTGTTCGCGTGCCAGTGTTAGAGTGCTAAGACAGTTCTGCTCACAGCTTTTGTACACAATAATTCGTATTTTGTGGTTATTATATCAATTTTGATGGATATGTTTTACTGCTGTTTTCATATTTTTTCAAAACAATAATGTCCTGCGCGGAGCGGCTTTTTATTTCAGTGTTAATCCAGAAGTAAAGACCCTTTGGCGAGAAGTCAGCAGTAGTTTGTAAGAGCGGATTTGGAAGTCAGGCGACTCCAGGGGCACCCACGGTGCACTGGCGGACCCTTCTTCTTCCCTGAACTTGGTGGTACTTGCACTGAAAGAGGCTACCAGCGACGGCGACAACGGATCAGCTCTGAATTCACTGGTTGATGAGCGGCCTTCTTCTATCCGGTGATATGCTCAGCACCTTGTTCTGCAGTGAATCCAGGGGCACCCCTGGTGCACTGGCCTAACTGAAAGGCAAGTGTGCGTGACCTGGAAGCTAATTAGCGGCGGCATCAGCCTGGACTTACTAGCTAAGAGTGGATCAGCAGTGAATGTGCACCTTGATGAGTTACTTCTCAGTGGTTTTCCCGGCTGGCCACCTTGTCTGAAGTGAATCCAGGGACACCCCTGGTGTACTGGCCTAACTGAAAGGCAAGTGTGCGTGACCTGGAAGCTAATCAGCGGCGGCATCAGCCTGGACTTACTAGTTAAAAGCGGATCAGCAGTGAGTTGCTGCTCTATGTCTGGAACTTCATCTTACGGTTTCTTGGGCAGCTCCACCCTGTCTGACGGTTAATCCAGGGACATCCCTGGTGGACTGGCCTAAACCTGAAGTAGGAAAGAGCTTGCCAGAGGACTAGCGGCGACATTAGCTCTGAAGGCGACAAGTGAGTGGTCTTTTTATGCAATATTCACTGGTGTGATACAGCTATCTGGTGGATTCGGAGTTAATTACTTGCCCAGCCTGGAGTGCTGCTGACCACTGGAGGGACTTTCTAGTTCCTTATCATAATGTGTGGGAGAATTCTTTTATCTTTTCTACAGTATTGGTCAGCTGGTGAGGCCCTCATATCACCAGTGACCTTCTGAATTAGCGGTGGTGTTGCGAATCCAGGGGTGCTCAGCACACTGGCTTAGCCCCCAACTCTGTGTGGCGACTTTGTTCTTGCTTACTGGACCGGGGAGTGAACTTCCATGCCAACTCCGGTACCCTTGATTAGCAGTGGTGTTGTGAATCCAGGGGTGCTCAGCACACCGGCCTAGCTCACACCGCTGCGTGTTTGTGCTATTCCTGGTGCCGTGGTGGAAGAGTAGTTGTCCTCATACCGTGCTCTCTTTATTGATTTTATCCCCCCACCCCCCTAGAAATAAATTATTATCAGTCACAAACAGTCGCGGCGGAATTGTTATTTATTTACCGGACTATTTGTTTATTTGTTGCGATTCGTTTTCGTAGAAATCTTATTTCATTCCGACTGTTTGCTTTTATTGTTTGTCACATAGACTATGGTCGCATCAATATAATTAATTATTATGTTTGTGGTTTGTTACAGGCCGCCGCGTGTCGTTTGTTACTTTATGGCCTGAGTGCTGGTCCGCCCTATCATTATGACTGCACCCTCTTATAAGCCGAATAGGATTGGGTTTCGGCACATATACAAGCCGAAATATACAAGCGTCCCGTTATGAAAGGCTGTCTTTTTAGGACGACCGACAGCTTCTGCAGCGGACTTGGCGAGAAGCCCTTCATAAAACCTAAGGTAACGCTCAGGAACCGTGCGCTGAAGGACCGGTGCTTGTGGGCGTCTGACTTCGGGGTCCGGGTTTACGTCACTCGGTTTCACGCATTTCACGAAGCTCGATAGCGTACTCTGTGGTTGGCGTTCTAGGGCGCGGTGCGCAAGGAACATGGTACCCCTCGAAATTTTGGTGCAGACACACCCCTCACCATCAGCAATCATACCCGTCTTCCGCTTCCTGGCGCATATGATACACGGTGGGTCCATGGCGTGGCCCGAGCGCTTACGGTAACTTTATTTTTTTGTTGGAATTGCGGCTTGTGGGTTGACGTACGTCATTCAGTATCGAGTGTTATTTCTTAATTTGTTTTGTCGATTGCAGTTGTCGCATGGCCAAGAACCGATGACTTGAATTAATTTCCAAACTATTGGTTGTCGTGTCGTGTGTACGTGGCCAAATTTATTTATTAATTGGATTTGTCGTTTGACGTCGAGTGACGCGATTTAGAAATTATTTATGGGGTAAAATCAATAAAGAGAGCACGGTATTCTCTGTGCTCTTGATGAACTTTGGCTCAGCTAATCCAGGGGTGCTCAGCAGTCAGCACACTGGCCCAGCTTTTAAGCCCTCCTTGCACGAATATTCTGCATCTGCTGCGGATTCAGAGCGTTGAGACACAGTGCTGGACCCTTAAGCTTTCGCTGGCTGCACGCGTTTCATTCTTCCGCTTGTTCAGTACGGTGCTAACCCATCCTGGTGATGCGCGCCATTCTGGGCGAAACGCGCCTTTCAGCTGGTGTGCGTCGTACAGGCGAGTCGAGCGTTTCGGGCGATACACGTGTTTCAGGCGACAGGCGCATTGCAGCGAATCAAGCATTTCAGGCGATGCGCACATTTCGCGCGAAGCGCTTCTTTCAGGCGAACATGCCTTTCAGGCGACACGCGCCATCCTGGTGATGCGCGCCATTCTGGTGATGTGCGCCGTCTGGGCGAAACGCGCCTTTCAGCCGGTGTGCGTCGTTCAGGCGGTGCGCGCCATTCAGGCGAGTCGAGCGTTTCGGGTGATGCACGTGTTTCAGGCGCCAGGCGCATTGCAGCGAATCGAGCATTCCAGGCGATGCGCCCATTTCGTGCGAAGTGCGCCTTTCGGGCGAACATGCCTTTCAGGCGACACGCGCCGTCCGGGCGGTGCGCGCCATCCGGGCGAAACGCGCCTTTCAGGCGGCGTGTGCCTTTCAGGCAATGCGCGCCATTCAGGCGAATCGAGCGTTTCAGGCGATACACGCGTTTCATCGATATGCGCATTTCAGACAAACGCGCCTTTCAGGGCGGAACGCGCATTTCAGGGCGAACGCGCTTTTCAGGGCGGAACCCGCATTTCAGGACTAACCGGACGGAACGCGCTTTTCAGGGCGGAACGCGCCTTTCAGGGCAGAACGCGCCTTTGTCAGGCCTTTCATGTGAGGGCAGGAGTCAGGAGTCAGGAGTCAGGGAAATGATGGAGACAGGGGGTATAAGAGTGAGTAGGGAAGAGCGCGCTTGCGGAGTCGGCGAGTCACTGCTGCCGGTGGGCTGCGAGCTTGAGGGTGACGTGCGTTTGTTGTGGGTTGATACCCACCAGTGAAGTTGGTTTCGTGGACCTGCACACCAAACCATACAGAGCCTCCCCCAACCCGAAAAGGCAAGGAAAGGAGCACAGCCGCTTTGGCCCGGAGGAATGGCTGGAAGGGCCGAAAGCAGGTGTCGCAGTTGGCATGGCACTGAAAGGTCGCAGAACTGCGCAAAGCTGGCGTCTCAGGCGCCATGGCTGCGAAGCACTTAAGGCTACCGAGTTACCGGTAAGCGGAAATTTGCCTCGGTAATACCGGTAATTTTACCGGTAATACCAGTGGAAGTATTACCTGGTAACAGATAATTATAGGCTTAAGTATGGGAGTTTGAAAACGTTCTTGGTAATACCGGTAATTTTACCGGTAATACCAATGGAAGTATTACCACCCGAATTTTACCCGGCAGCCTTAGAAGCACTGTACCCCTGCTAAAGAGTCAAAACAGAAGCACCCTCAACAAAAGTTGCTGACCCAATCTGCTACAAAGTTTGAAAACCAATGTCAGGCATGCACAAGCTGGCCTGAAGTGCACTGAGCCTATGGCTGCCGTGTCACTCCGCGCGCGAGCCTGGTGCCATCACATAGGAGTTCACACACAAGTGAAAACAAAGGAGATCCGAGGAATATTTCAAAACCAACGAAGAGGTTCGGCACCCTGTTAGGTGATACCGTTCCAGCAGAACAAAACAACACTTTGCAATTGGGCATTCACTGCGGCTCGCGTGTCGTGCGCCCAGGTCGCAGCACGAGCGGCTCCTGCGGTGAATGCCCCCAACCTGCCACCAGGCCTAGTTGGTGCCCTTCGAGCAGCCAAGCACGAGTTCACGTCGAAAATTATGAAAGACACTGCGGGCAAAGGCGTGCTTCTAGCACACGCATGGCAAAAAGGCATGGGTCAGGTGTCCAGACCCGAGCTGGCGCGTCGCCACCCATGAATTCCCACAACCTGTCATACAGGCCCGTCGGGGAATTCACCGCTGCCAACGCCCGCATGGGTCGAATTCACAAATACAAACACAATGAAAACTGAAGGAAAAACATTCGGCTGCAATGCTGTCAAAAGGTTGCGGTCAGGTGTTTGGACTCGAACTGGCGCGCCGTAAGCCGTGAATTCCCACAACCTGTCACCCAGGTCCGTTCGGGGAATTCAACGTTGCCACAGCCTTCGCAGGTCGAATTCACAAAGGTAAACATCATACAAACTGCGGGAAAAACATGGGTTCGGCTACAACCTCGTCAAACAGCAAAAGTCAGGTGTCACGGCTCGAGTTAGCGCGGCTACAGTTGTGCATTCCCAAACGCCGGTCACATACGCCGGTTTGAGCATATTCGGCAAGCAAGCCCTGCGAGGTTCGAATTCGCATAGCAAATGATGCAAAATATGGTACAAAAAGGCCGGGCGCATCGTGCACACACGTGAATACCGCTGAGAGTGCCTGTGACGGTTCGCCGTCGCGGGTGTGGATTTATGACAAACGCAGCTTCGGGCTATCTCGCCGCTAGGCGCTCAACGGAAAAAATGCCCCTCTGTGGGAATTCACGAGCGTGTCTTGAATTCGCGAACGTTTTCGGACAGCTGCGGATCTCCACCGTTGCGGAACGGCGATATGCGTGTCTATTGCTGTGCTACGTAAAACATGGCAGGCGGCAACGCGCTTCTGCCGCGCCGGCTCGTAGATTCGCAAAACGGGCGCGGGTCTAACTTGCACTCGCAGACGGTAGACTCAGGCTCAGATGGAAGCAAGGAAAGCAGAAAGAAAAACGAGCAACACAGGGGGCAATTCACAGATAAAGCAAACACCCCGGCACGGCTTCGCACATACATCAGAGTGGCGTGCCGGCACTCTGGGGATCCGAACCAGACTCTTACAAACTGCTAGTGACAAAGCTCTCATGTGGATTCGAAGCATATGTATGTATATATCACATTTAACACTAGGCCACAAGAGGCAAATATCACTGTCCCGCAGAATGGTTTTGAAAGGTTCGGATCTAGCTTTTCGAAAGCAGGAGCTAGCTAAATACTCAAGCGAGCATCGTGGAAGTCCGTGAATGCCATTGTCGTTTCGGATGCCCTGTGACCATTGGTTCCCAGTGACAACGGCGTTTGTTGGTGTCAACGCGCGCTTGCGTTTGCCCTGTCATGCATCGCCGAGACGTCATGTGTGGTCGTGTCGTGATGTCACTTCGCGTGATGTCGTGCTTGACGCTCTGCGGTGCTCGCGGATCGGCACGGGCTGGTCGCGGCGACGTCGATGTAGCGCTTGGCGAGGCATCGTGCATGATTTATACTGGGAGGGAGATCTGAGCTGGAGGGTGAACGTGATATGCTCCGGGCGCTCGAGCGGACAATGAACTGGGGTAGGACCGTGATTGAGGGGGGAATGTCAATTACTGAAAAAGGGGGTCATGGTTGGGGCGTCTGCTGTCGGCTGAGACGGGCGCGATGGGGGCAAATGCGGTGGGGTCTGACATGGGCTGCGGTAGCGTGACTAAATGTGGCGGGGGCCTGACAGGCCTTTCGGGGGTGCTCGAGGGACCCCTTCTAAGCGTGTTCATAGTTGTGACAAAAATACTTAGGTGTTTTATCGAGTGCGGTGCGGAACGGTCGGAGCGGTGGCAGATGACAAAATGACAGGCACTCAGGGCGAGGGGTGAAACAAGGAGAAGCAGGCCCCCAAACAGTGGGGGGGGGAATCGGCTTCCCCGTGAGGGTATGGGGGGGCGGAACCCCCACCGGGCGAAGCCGAAAAAAAAGTGTAGGAACGGGGTGGGGCGGAGCCCCCACTCGGCGTAGTCGGGAAAAAAAGTGTAGGAACGGGGGGTGGGGGGGCGGAGCCCCCCCACTGGGCGCAGTCTTAAAAACAGAGGTACGCGAAACGCGAAACAACGAGGATTGCAAAAACGGACATAAATTGCAAAAACGGTCACGTTTCTGCAAATGCGGACACTGGCACGTCAGACGGAACGAGTCAGTCAACGATGAAGACGGATGACGGCGCAGTCGCGCCCACCGACGGCGGGCCAGAAAAAATGCACGCGCCGCGATGCCGCCGCGGCGCGCCATCGCTCCATCGTAATCGAGGCGCTCCGCCAACGGCGCTGGCTCGTTCGCCACGCCAACCCCACGCCATCGCCACGGGCCACCCTTCGCTTGTCACGCCATGTCACGCCCCACGAAACATCAACGAAGGCATTTTCAGGGTACAAGGGGGTCGATTACGGACGGGGGCTACCCCTCCCTTCAAACTCTCCCCACGACCCTTCCCTCTTTTTCTCGCCAAGGGCGCGCCGGCGCGCTGGCGCCCCAATTTAATCCAAGCGCCACGCGACAGTGTCGACACTGGTACCGGTTCAGGATCGGATTCGGATCCGGTACGCACGGACCCCCACGGTCCCATCCCCGACGGTACGATGTTTTTGACGGTCTCATCGCGTACCGGAACTGACGGACCCAAATAATACGCGGTCTCATCACGTCCCAGTACCATCGATACTGAACTAGCTACGGTCTCGGACCCGACGGACCTGGAGATATCACGGTCTCATCGTGTCCCAGCACCGTCGATGCCAAAAAATATCGAGTCCGTCTCATCGTGTATCGGAACTGGCGGGTCGACTCGTCAGTTCGGCTGGTTGTGGTGCCCGCTCCCACGCTGAACGTTGTAATCGTGACAAGTGGACTCTTGAGACGAAACTTGGGCTCTCTCACTCTCACAAAATGTTTTTCAAGGACTGTAAGGGCTCCTCTCAGTGAGCGAATAACAGCCGTACTGTAGGTATTATATATAGTCACAAATATGGGTAAGAAAAAAACAGCAGGTGATAGAACACTAGTATCGCTCGACCACTTTATTGTGCAGTATGATGGAATAAAAGAACGAAGTGGAGCTATATGATAGGGTTTGCTGATCGGGCCATAACATACGCGTCACTTATCCAATCGTCCCGTAATTTTATGTCACGTGTAGAGGAGTGCAATGCCGTCATTTCAAGCTATCGAACGTACGGTCAGTTTTCAGTACAATCAGAAATTTCGCCTGGATTGAAACGTATCGAAAAAGACTATGAGAACCGACGAGCCGGAATGAGGGTCAGAGCCGAGCTGGACCGAAACCGATGGCACCATCCGCAGGGCGGTATCATGCCAAACCGGAACCGATGAGACCGCCCGAAGGGCGGTCTTGGGACCGACGGTACCGCCCGAAGGGCGGTATCGGAGTGAACCGGGCTCGATGGGACGATTCGGAGAGCGGTCTCATCCCCGACGGCACCGCACGCACTACGGTCTCAACGAGTCCGGATATGTCCCAGTGTAGACACTGCCACGCGAGCGTTGGCGGCACCCCAAAAATTCAGGCGCCACGCCAGCGCCGTGGCGCGCTACCACGCTGACAAAAACTGCGCACCACGCCACCGCCAACGCCAAAAATCCAAAGCGCATCCTTGCTCCACACACCGATCACCGTCCACTCCTCAGACACCAGACCCGAGACCAGGCATGGGGGTTATTGAGAATAAGTCCTCGTTCAGTGGTCTGTGCAGTGGTTTTCGATCGAAAACCACTGCACGTGCAGTGGTTTTCATCCCGCATCGCCCCGGTCATGACACGGGCCCGATCACGCCCAAGGCCATTAGCTGCCGCGCGATTCCCCTCTCGGATGGTTCCAAACGCTGTTTTATGCCCCGCAGAGGGCAACAAAGTGTCGTTTCTTCCGATTCCGCAGCACATATTATCCTCAAATGTGCACCAGAAAATGCCCCGCACACCCTCACTCGGTTCTGAGCGCCCTCCTCGGTCGTCGCTGCCGTTGTAGGAGCTTTTGGGAGCTTGGAGGAGCGGTGAGCGCGCAGAGACACTACCCGTGGGCCAGCGGTATTTGCTAGCCGCGTTTTTCGCCGAGGATCCGGCTTAGCGCTCGCTCGTATCAGGCAAGCTCCCGTCTGGTACGCCTGAAGACATCGCGAGGGTGCCGATAGACTGTTTGGTTTGCGTTTCGGAAGACTACCGCGAACGGAGTCTGCCTTCAGCCCATGATTGGGTCAGCCGGTAAGTACGCATGAAAGGGATCTCCTGCGATGGAGATTTGGTGCTGTAGCGCATACTAGGGCGCGGAGTCTCATCGTGAGCACCGCGGCAGGATCGGTAGCTCAAGCCATACCAATATGGCTCACTGACCTTGAATCTCTCAGAACCAAAGGCTGGAAGCTCTTCGATAAACTTTTCGTAGACGTCAAGCTTTGTCATTCCTTGAGGCAGATGTGTTTCTTTCTTGTCCGGTTGATGTTGACCTTGCTCTTTGGCAATCTTCTGCAGAAAGGTTTTCGCTGCTGAAACCTTTAGAGAGTTTTTTGGAATATATGACAAGCCCTGTACTTGCACTTGTTTGCTGTTTCCGTGCAGCCTGAAAAGGGAAAAAATGTATATTATTATCATGAATCTGATGCAAAGAATGGGAGCCTACAGGAAAACTGTAAATTGGTTTACCTGTTATGTTTTCTTCCGGCAAATCAATCCTTTATTAGCTTCGTCAACCGTCCATGAGATATCGGCAAACATTTCTCATAAAACTTGCGACACACACGCTGAGAGCCAATGGCAAATTTGAGAACTGGTGCATCTTGATCTGAAAAGTCGGACGACTTTTTAAGGGTAGATATGATCCATTGTCTCTGCATTCCTTGAAGACTTTTCTCTTTAGGAGATGCCACGTTCAAGGTCCAGAATTCAGAGCGAAGATCCTTAACGTCTTGTTTAGAAATATTCGACGAACATAACCTCTTATAGCGACATGAGAAATTGAACACATCATTCAATGAAGAGGGTAAAAGTAAGTCCTGCAACCGAAATGCATGCAAATTAGTTTTCTGCTAAAGTCGCCAAGCTGAAGGGCTGATGAGTCGCTCGCTGGAGTCGCCGCGCTGAAGGGCGACTCATCCGCAGTTGAGTCGCCCGCTGGAGTCGCCAAGCTGAAGGGCGACTCATCCGCGGATGAGTCGCCCG
>LGRX02012820.1:0-10252 GCA_001247695.2 Cymbomonas tetramitiformis
GCAAGGTAAGGGACTCTCGCGGGGCATGGTTTCCCTCCCACCATTCATCACGTGGCTCGCTGCAATAGTGCTGCAGTACGCTATCGTGATGGTTGCAGCATGTTGATGGGATGTTGAACACATGTTGGGACGATATTGTGCAGAGATGCGGGCGAGGCGCCCCCCGAGGCGCACGAGGCCCAAAGCAAGGAGTCCCCCACCCCGGCCAATGCTGAGGCACCCACGAGCCCTCCACTAGCCGGCGGGAGTGCAAGGTAAGGGACTCTCGTGGGGCATGGTTTCCCTCCCACCATTCCTCACGTGGCTCGCTGCAATAGTGCTGCAGCACGCTATCGTGATGGTTGCAGCATGTTGATGGGATGTTGAACACATGTTGGGACGATATTGTGCAGAGATGCGGGCGAGGCGCCCCCCGAGGCGTACGAGGCGCACGAGGGGCATGCTTTAGATGGGACCATTGGAAGTAGCATGCCTGACTTGCGGGCATCCTCAATGTCGACTAGTTCATCGTCCATATCGAAGAGCTTTTCCAGGTGCTACATCTCATCATGTTTCCTTGCCTACTTGCTTTCGCCGTAACTATGCTGCAGCACGCTATCGTGATGGTTGCAGCATGTTGATGGGATGTTGGAAACATGTTGGGACGATATTGTGCAGAGATGCGGGCGAGGCGCCCCCCGAGGCGCACGAGGCGGCAAATTCAGCTGGTTTAGACGACGGCAGGTACTATTTCGGGATTTCTGGATTCATTGATGTAGTCACTGTTGACGCGGAACGTAGTCCTCACCAATTTCCACTTGACGTTACCCCCGAGGGAGACAACCTACCATCGAATGCGGATGAAGCCTACGACTTCTTCGAAGCTCATCAAGCAATTTTGACACCGATCCGTATGGAAACTGTTGTCTACCTAGTACACGATGGCAACTTCGAGGCGACTACATACGGCTCGCTGCTGCCCGACGACTCTCAACTCGATAATCCTACACGAGACAATGTGCGGGAGGTTCGGTGCCTTGGGCGACATTGGAGGAGCGTTTCGACAATAAATGATTGGCCAGATTTGATCCGTGCGGTTGGAGTTTGGTCTTTAATTGCAGTTACCACGGATGCCATGGCTGCCGAGATGGAAGTAGAGCCCATGAGGTATGTACGAATATTTAGGCACCTCAACTTGCATACTGATTTTTCATGATATAATATGTTGCAATATATCAGAAACCGTTGCCGGTATATTGAATATGTATGGGAGATATACTGCGGTGGGCGAAGCAGATCTCCGGTGGAAGAGCCAGCTGAGGCGAAGGACACGGAGATGGGTGAGGTGAAGAACACGGCGGGCGAAGCCGATCCTTGGCTCTCGCTCCATGCAATGCATCGTCGAAATGTGGGCTCGGTAACATTGGAGCGAGGGCGGTTTATATGTGATTGTGCCATGTGCTACGGCGGAGTTGTACTAAAGGTGTTGAGCAAGGCCACCCGCACACGACATCGGAAACTCCACGGGCAGATCCAGCCACCCGCACCGGACCCTGAAGAAATCGATGCTGTAGTTTGTGGCAACCGCGGCGAAACCTTAAGGTACTCTACGCCCTTTCTCTCCCATGAATGATTGGGCAAGCTTGCGTGACAACACATTCGCAATATGTTGACAACGTATTGAAGATGCATTGCAACTCTCCTACAGACATACGGATGTGGACGTCACGATGGATGACAAGGAGGGCGAACATGCTGAGGAAGCCGGGAGGACAAGCGCAGAAGACGAGGTGGTACACGCACAACAGGACGTGGAAGCCAAGGATGTGTCGAGTCAAGGCGGCGAGGCCGGAGTTCCCGACGACGAGGATGGCGATGCGCCTAAGACCGAGGATGCCGATGGTGAGACCAAGGATGGCGGTGGGGAGGATTTGGGGTTCGATGAAGAAGACGACGGAGATGCCGTCCACTCCGTTAAAGCAGCGATTGCTACACAATTGGAAAGTATTGTGAATGCTGCAAAGGAGCTTTTCGGAGGGGAGACGGTAAGAACGCGTTATTATGCCAAATATCGTGCAGTGAACTGCACGTGCAATATGTAGTATGCATATCTCCTACATATTGACAATGTATTGCAGTATATTGCATATGTATTGACAACCACTGAAATTGCGATGTGTACGCAGGACCACAACGTGCGGCGATCAACTAAGCTCCTCGCGGATCTTCTGGAATGGAACTTGGAGGAAAACTTGACCCAAAAATCGTTTTCCTCGTTGTGTGAGATCCTACTTCACAACTTTGATGAGCTTCGCGAAACCCATTTCCCCTTGACGTTCGCTAAAGCTATGGGTACTTTCGACGCTTTTAGTACGCCGTACCAACGAGTGGACATGTGCGTCAATGGATGTTGTTTGTACGAGAAGGAGTTGGAGAACGCGGATCATTGTCCACACTGTAAAGAATGCCGGTGGCAAAGCTTTGGAGCGGCGGAGGAGGATGGCACTCCGGAGGATGGCACTCCGAAGAAGCCGCGATTGCAATTCCTTTGGTGGCCCTTGAAGGAAATTTTCCGGAGGCTATTCCATTCACCTGAAGTTGCTGAGCTCATGCGGGCGCATGGCCGTCATACGTCTCCTGAAAGTGGACGCAAAGACACAATTTGGGGTAAGAGCCCAGCACGCGTCTATGATCCCAATGCTTGTGATAGGATCTGCAAAGGGCATATCCGCAATACACTTAACGTATGTCTTTGACATATTGCAGATGTACACATACAGTTGTATGTATACCGCGGTGAGTTGTATTTTGTCCGGAGTGTGCAGACGGAGATGCGTGGAAAGAGAAGAAGGCGCGGTACCCAGAGTTTTTCCAGGAGTTGCGGAATATAATCATCCTGTTCTGCGCGGATGGGGCTTCCGTATGGAAAAACAAGGCGGGCGTGTTTCCCATGTATTTCCAAATCTTGAACTTGCCGCCGGAGATACGCTCCAAGTACGAGTACCTTGAGGTCTACGGTATTCTTAATGGCATCCATCCCGCCGATACGACTCTTTTGTACGACAAGCTGGTCGACGAGTTGGAGGAGTTGTGGGAGACGGGCTGCGGAGTTTGGGACGCCTTTTCCGAGGAGTATGTTCGTGTACGGTGCATGCTACTCGGGGTGATCATGGATTACAAAGGCTTGGTCGATGCCGGGAAGCGAATGGATGTAAACGCCTACAAGTGTTGCATGTTGTGCCGTACGAAAGGATGTCACAGTCCAGCGCTGGGAAGAATCTTCTACGCATTCTTCAAGCAACATCCTCCTGGTACGCTCTCATCGCTATGCCACCCGGTTTGATTGTTTGCAGCATGTTTGCAACATGCATCAACATGCCTGCAACATACCACAGATATGTTGTATTACTTGTGCACGTGCCATGCAGGGCCGCCGGAGAACTACACGCATGAGTTTGTCAAGCGAATGGGCGAAATACACGAGGCACTTTCCAAATCAGGTTGGTCGAAAGCGGACATGGCGGAACGTTTCTCGGCCACCGGATTCAAGTTGCCCGCCGCATTCGCAAGGTTGTCGTACTTTAACTTGGCGTTGGATTGGCTCTATGATCCTATGCACGAAATCATGAACTTGGGAAACAGGCTTGCAACAACGCTGCTTGGGCTGGATTTCAACGAGGCCGCGCGCAACTTTGCCGAGGAGGAGGGCCTGCACCCAGAATGGGGGCAAACGGAGTGGGTGCAGAATTCGAAAGGTGAGTTTTGTATTAGTGCAACATTTCTGTAATTGTGTTCAATATGTCATACATGTGTTGACGGTATACGGCAACACGGACAGGGGAACCGCATGAGGTGTACAAAATGACAAACGGTCCATGGGGGATCCCGCCGCGTCCGAAGGCTTCGACCACCTTACGTTCTCGGGAAACAGCACTCGCTTTCTTGAAGGAGTTGCGGGGAGTCACCCGGTGGGGCGATGGGCATAAGCATTTGTTGCGCACCTCAACCGCCTCCAACGGCGCAAAATACGCAAAGCACCTCAAGGCGCATGCGGCTTTGAAGGCTTTCGAGTCCAAGTTGTTGGCGGTATTGTCCTCTTGGCCTCGCGATGATGGTGAAGTCGACAATGCGCTGCAGGACATTGTGTCCAAACTGACTATCATCATACGGGAATGCACTGCGCATTCCATAGAACCTCGGGTACGTATTCAATGTTGGTGTGATATGAGTTCCACATGTCACAGGTATGTTGAATATATGTTACAAACGTATTGATTCGTACGTGCAGGATATGGAGTATTTGAGAGAGCAGACCAGACTTTTCTTTGAGGACTTGGAAGCGAATGGTCCTCCACAGTGGCTTGCAATCAACACCCATAAAATCTGGCACTGGGCCGATCTGCTCCTGCGATTCGGACCTGTGCGTGAATGGTGGATGTATGCCTTCGAGTCCATGAATGGCAAGCTAGCTAGGTGGGTGAAGAACAATGCGTTCCCCGTGGCAAGCATCATGAACGGCTATCTAAGGTTGAAAACCTTGCGCTCCCTACGAGGCATCCTGACCATGCTTTTGAACCGAGAAAGAGCTACTGCCGGCCGTGTCCCGCGGGCTTTGATGGCGGGCCCCGCTCCCGGCATCGTGGTCACTACCTTCGGGGAGAAGGGCAAGCCATTGGAGCTAACGTCCTTGGAGATTGACCAACTGACCCGCTGGATGCGAGCGAGTATTCCCGCTTACCGAAAGCTTTTTCAACAACATGCTGAGTACGACCTGTTCCGGCGGAGGTGCAACCTGCAAGCTCGCACGCATGTACTATCTGTAGTATACCTGCAACATATTGTCAACTTGTTTCTGTATGTTTATCATATATTGTAAGTATACTAAGAATATGTTGTCATCACAGGGAGAATGCCGCGCGCTCTAAACAAGCACTGCGGTACCGACAAGAGGTGGGTGTTGTGCCCGCGATCGCGTTCGGTCCATTGGAGGACCCTGAAGGATGGCTTGGTCGTCAATACACGGCTTACGAGAAGTCGCTCATGATGGGTCCCGAACCCATGTGTTCCAAGTACAACAAGGTGAACATCGGCGGTGTCTTCTATCGCACTAGAGACGGGGACAAAGGGAAAGTGACAACCCAGTGTTTCGTCCGCGCATCCTTCCCCAAGAATGATGCCGATGCCGATGACGAGTGGGAGGACAGGTACGACCTCAACCACCAGTTTGCATGCTTCTTTGCCTTTTCGTATATCTCTGCAACATATATGCAATACGTCCCCAACATATTGAGGATATGTTGTACGTATATTACAAAAACATTGAACATTTCGTGCGCAGGTATGGTATCATCAACGCCATTCTGCGGGTTAGCATTGGCGGTGTGCTCTACACTTTTTTAAAGTGTGATTGGCTACCCGTGCCCACGGAAGCTCAGATCGCAAGCTTCAAGCTGAAGAACTCCATCCTCGGCGTGGACAAGGTGTCCAAGGCTTACTACACCTTCAACCCATGGGACACCTCCAAGTACACTATGGACAACCGAGAGCCCTACCTACTGGCCAATCAAGTCCAAGCGCAAGTAGTGATAGTCAAACACCCCTGCATGGATTCAGCGGTGATACTTGATACGAGCGACCGCAATATGGAGAAACTTGCACTCGTTGATAGGCCCGTAGGTAGTGATGGTCACTTTGACACATGCGGGAAGTGTAGAGTCGGTGGCGAGCTCCTTCTGTGTGAGAGGGCAGGCTGCAAAGAGGCTATGCACGTGCGATGCGCAGGGCTCACCGACATCCCCACTGGAATGTGGTACTGCAGAAAGTGTGATGACGCATAGTAGTGCCTCTGTACACATTTGATATACCTGTAATATACCAGATACGTATTGCGGACATATTGTAAGTATTATGCAATATGTGAGCAGCAGGGGGGTCTTACCCCTTTACCCCATGCAGTCATGTGTTGCATAATTCACTCTGATTGTAGACATATTGCACATGTACTAAAGATATTCTGCATGAGGGAATGTTTCAATATGTGTTCAACACATATATTGCAAACGTGTTGAATGATTCATCTGATTGTAGACATATTGCACATGTACTAAAGATATTCTGCATGAGGGAATGTTTCAATATGTGTTCAACACATATATTGCAAACGTGTTGAATGATTCATCTGATTGTAGACATATTGCACATGTATTGAACGATTCCTTATGCGTGAATGTTTCAACATGTGTTCAACACATGTTCAGTACGTGTGTTGCAGGCGGTTGCAGACATATTGAACACCCCTCCAATCGTTTTGCCTTATTTCAATACATCGGGGCCCCAATTCAAAAAGCCCCCCAGAACCGACTTCTGCGATACGCGTCCAAATGCCGTGAAAACTTGTCCCCATAACGCTAGACCCTTCCTTAGATGATACCAAGTGCTAGTGGGTGAGTCTGACACCATTTGGGTGCCCATGCTAGCATACTCATTTTCGCTGTGTCCAGGCTGATCGCGGTTCAATAGTTTGGCCAATATGTTACACGTGTATTGGAATGTCCAGATATTAGCATACCGTCTCCAATATGCCTCCAATATGTCTCCAATACGTGTTCAACACGTGTATTGAACCCGTCCAGAAACGTAGGGGCTACAAAAGCCGGAAGCTACAAAATGTCTCGGGGTAGCTACAAAATGGTCGTGCTAATTCTTGACTTGAAAAAGTCGACAATGAAAAATGTATGAATGTTCTTATCGGTGTCTGTTTAGATTTTACATAATAATTAATGTATTGGCCCAATCCGTCATTGCGACAACCAGCAACAGACAACAAGGTGACAATTGATTTGCATCGCGTCGCATGTGGTCAACGACAAGCTTGAAGCAAACCCCCAAAATATCAATTCGGTCGCCGTTCTTAAATCTCGCCGATTACAGCATAACGGGCGTGCATGTACCGCGCGTATCGTACCTATAAGCCCTCTCCCCTAATCCCTAATCCATCTGTTCTTTTTCTACATGAATGCGGATAGGCATCGTCCAGGAGTCGGCCATACTGTGATTTTGAATACATGTATCAAACACCACGTACCGTAAGGTGTGCAAGAAATCAAAAGCAACAACATTCTGGGTTGAAAACATGGCGGCACTTTTGATGACAATAATATCCGTCTGACAATATTTGAGACATTGCCATGTGTACCTCACAAAATGTCTGTACTATACGAGCCCTTTTAAATTGGGCATATTATGAGCGAGCAGCACTTGGATGGATGTTTGGTTCAAAACTTCGTTCAGTGAACGTTGAAATAGTCAGTAGTCCAAGGTGATAAATGCAGCAATCATGAAGGGTACATAAGGTTATTACAATATTTTGGGACCCTATGGGAGGTCCGCGCGAGTGAAAATGAATATATTTGTATGAATAATGGGATGTCATTTTAAGGAGACATGAAGTATTTTTGTGTCATGCATGCAAGGTGATGGGTACCAAAAAGAAATATTGCGAAAGTTATCGCGGGTTTTCAAAATTTAATGACCTATATACCCTAGAACCTGAAGGTAGCGCCAGCCATATATCATGGCGTCATCCATTATAAAGCTGCCATCGACGCGCGACGCGACGATCAATTATGACTGAAACGTGACAGCGTGACGAGCTGACGACCGCGAGCGCGACCTTAAGATTGGTGCATTTCACGGTAGCATGGCAACATAGCCAAGAGACCTACTCGGCCTGAACGTTTCCACAGTTAAGTCAGTTTTGACTTTTGAGAACGGCGGTACTCGTGCACGTGACATCCCCACTGATCGTTATAGATTACGGCTGAGAAAAATATTACGATGTTCGCAGCACAGATAATGAGATCTTTGATGGGACTCGTTACCAAAATTTTTGTTGACCAATCGGAACATTGCAGCCGGTTGATCAATCGATACGATGATTTGCTGTCTGAAATTTGACTGGTTGGACAATGTCTTCATACTTCAAAAATTACTTCAAACATATAGACTGTCTCAAAGCTAGCAGCCTTAGTTCAAGTTGTTGCGGATCTTGGCAGGCAGACGCATGTGTGCGGGGATTTTATAAGCGGACGTGAGCAGTGTTTCGTTTTTCATGGTTCTGACCTCAACGATTTCATCCGGCTTTATGTTTTCTTTGCGCTGCTGGCTAGGGATCTCTTCATTGTTGCCAAATTTGCGCGCTTAGCTTTTCCGTCTGCGTGTCTCTGTTAAAAGTCTCGTTGTTGTTAATTCGCTCGCACAACTTCTTCCACATTGCCGCCTGTCGTTGTTTTCTAGTTTTGTGTTATAATTTTACAATTTTCTGCGCTTTTCCCGATCTTGAGTTTTACAACAGCGATCTTGTGGAATAGGATTTATGTAGAAGTTATATCACCATGTATTCGTATTCAGAGAGGTAGCAGACCGTCTGGGGACCTGCCCGGGTGGGATAAACTCCGGTCTTATAATTGACCATGCTAGCTCACTTAAAATTTTAGGATTCCCCTTCTCCCCCTAGCTGACATGAATGAAATATTTTGCGCTGGTTGTTTATTCAGCGACTGAAAATATATATCGTACATCCTCCAAATGTGACACGAGAATGCGCCAAATATTCAAGTATCTTGGCGGCAGGAGAATTCGCGAAGCGTTCTGGGATCCGCTTGGCGCCAAAGCCAGCCGTATTGATTTTCTCGGATTTGGTGAAACTGTTCATGCTTGAGCTGTGCGGGGGTTTTTCATTTAGATCAGCCCGCCAGTTAACTCAATTTACCGAATGGCTAGAGATAGAATATATTAATGTAAATATCATTTTTCTTTGCCTTGCACATTCGTCCTTACGTTTACGGTTATGCCTGGTTCCCAATTGCAAAAAACGCTTATGCACAGTTCATGAAATTTATAAAGCAATTTATAAAGAGTTTGTGAGTAAGGAAGAAGTGCTCATATATAGCAGCAAAAATATAGCATTCACTGTATGCAAGTTTACTACAAAGTCTAGACAGGTCATATGCCAAATTATTTTTGCAAAAGCTGATAACTTGATAACAAATGTTATCAATAATACTTTTACTAAATGCCTTGCTATATTATATGTACCTTAAAAGAAAGAAAAAATAGAGCTACCAACAACTGACAACAACAAGAGCCATATTCATAATGCAAACATGATTGGCATCATCAAGATGCCAAGGGTAATAGTCACATGCACGCGCAATCACGAGGTCCTCACATTTAACTCTGATTAAGCAACAGCTGCCCCATGAGCTGCGGGCAGCTCATTGGAAGATGTTTTTGTAAGCCCGCCAGTAGCAAGACCTCGGACGGCAACACGGATCTGCCCCACTGCAGCCTGAAACACAGAGAAGTTCAAATGTCAATGCAGAATTTTGTCTCGCTTCCGCCCAACAATAAATCAGGCTTTTAAGCATTGTGCAAGCTGTACCTTCTGATGACTATCAGCCAGCTTGTTTGCTGGAGGCATGGAAGGGGGAACCAATGCGGCTGCATCTTGATCAACTTTTACTCCATTTGCAGCCGTGTCTTTCATTTCTTGTTGCACCCCCGCAAAAAATGCGACCTGCACATTGCCAAAATAACATTGCCCTGATAAAATCGCTGCCATCGATGCTCGTGGCAAACCGTTTCGCACGAGCAGTAAACAACCCAACATCACCATCTCTTTTGCAAAGCACGATTAATATCATCATGCTTTGCATATCCTTGGTGGATTGAATGCAGCAAACCAGTTGCAACTGACAGTTGGAAACTTTCGGAAGAACGTGGCTACAGATCTACCAAACTATGCAATAAGGTGCTCCCCTACCAGAACTACAGGCCCACATGAGGGGTACAGAAATCAGCCCACGTTTACCCCCATGAGGTACGATCAAAACCATAGCACGATCACTGCCACAAAGCGTTAAAAAGGAACACTTCATCATTATCTCAACTATCGAAATGATGCCCTGAGTTCCTACCAGCGGGGCGCCCTGAGGCACTCGGGTACCCAACCCCCTATCAGCGAGCCTCTCCCTGAGGCTCTCCAGTTCCCACCCCCCTACCATCGAGGCGCCCTGAGGCCCTCGGGCACCCACCCCCCAACGGATCTCAGAAGGATCATCTCCAACGCTCTGTCCGATACTGAAATATAGGGCACATACGGTAGGGTCAGCCACCACGTTCTCCTTTACACTGCATGTAGGCCCAAACAACGGAGCCCTCCACTGCCCACCACGCTCTGCCCTACACTTGCTGGTGAGGCGCGTACAGTAGG
>LGRX02012820.1:13875-41273 GCA_001247695.2 Cymbomonas tetramitiformis
GGGTCATCCACCACGCTCTGCCCCTACACCTGCCGGCGAGGCGCGTTCAGTAGGGTCATCCACCACGCTCTGCCCCTACACCTGCCGGCGAGGCGCGTTCAGTAGGGTCATCCACCACGCTCTGCCCCTACACCTGCCGGCGAGGCGCGTTCAGTAGGGTCATCCATCACGCTCTACCCCTACACCTGCCGGCGAGGCGCGTTCAGTAGGGTCATCCATCACGCTCTGTCCTAAACCAAATGGTGGAGTGCATACAGCAGGGTCATCCGCCGCACTTCCCTTCATACTTGTGGAGGCACACACAGCGGAATGTAGTGTGTGTCCACTGTTGAGCCCCAGAGGGTTGGACACCTGTATACTACATGGCTGACTCACGTTGGTGTAGGAGTTTACATGCGTAACTTTCGGGCACCGGTCATAAGGGCGTGTTAGAGTATGCTGAGTAAGGGGAATGTATGCTGTAGCTCATGGATGAGCACAAAACCGTCAACAGCATATCGCACTTCATATCGTCAAACAGGTCTTGCACCTCATAATCGGAGCATCGCAAAAAGGGAAATCAAAATCGTGGTGAAACTGGATATTGTGTATATTCCAGTCGAACAGGGCCAAAATAGTGCGAGGTACACAATCTGGTGGGACCTGCCACCGCATCGCGGCTGAGACAGAGCCGTTTTGCAAGCACGGCGGAGTCCAACAGTGGAAGCTGCAAGCCAAACAGTCGCAACAGCCAAAACCTTCTAGGCTGTATAAAGCACTTCTCTGTAACTCTGACAACTTGCTGGGGTGGTCTCCAGTGTCCAAATCTTGGTGTGGGCAAGCGCACCTCCCCATGTGCGTTGCGGACGGGGCAGATGAGAATGCAGTTCCTGCAAAGCATCGACAGTCAGGCAGTTGCTTGGACGGCACAAGCGTGGGTGTGCAAGCAGCCGCCAGCAGGAAGGCGGCCTCGCGGAGACGGCAGCTCACTGTGGGCTGCGAGGCGAAGAGCTCGCTGCAAACGCTGGCATCGAAGGGAATGCAGGCAGGGAGTTGAATACGAAGCGCTGGAAAACGAAGGGTGGGGACCACTGGGCCTGGCAGGGTCCGAGATGCGCAGCAACGAAGGGTGGGGGCAGCGAGAGGGCCTCGGCGGGGTCTGAGATGAGAAATAACGGTGGGCAGGGGGCGCAAGTGGGCCTGGCGGGGTCTGAGATGCGCAGCAACGGTGGGGAGGGGCGAGCAAGTGGATCTCGTGGGGTCTGGGAGGCTCAGGGCGTACCAGAACGGTGTACCGTCCTTTTTGTAGTTGAGCAGTCGAGTGCTGCACGCCTTCTTCTCCCGCACAGCCTCCGCCAGCTGTGCGCGTGCGGCGGGATCGGTGTTTGGTCCCTGAGAACTCCCCAAAAGCGGCTTTAACCGCACAATCGCGAGGGAACGCAACCGAGCAGGCACTGCTTGAGCAGCCACAGGAAGCGCCGGCGCGCGTCCTTGAGCGTTGAAGCGGACACCCGCCTCTTGAGGTGTCAGTAGCTCAAGATTACCTGGAGGAAACGGCAGTTTCGACCGAGCACCTCGTCAGCTGAGTAGCCCGTCATGTCCAGGAAGGCTTGGCTGACGTGCACGATGGGGTTGTCCGGAGCTACAGGGTCCGACCTGTGGGATGCTCAGATCTCAGGTCTCCACACCAGCGACGCGTGCTACAGGGCCCAACGTGCGACTCGCCTCTATATCACGTTCCCACACCGGCGACGTGACCCTATGGAGGTCGTCTGCTGAGCACCAGTGAACACGAGCGAGCGCGAGCAGCGCCTTTGGGCCGTAGCTTGGGAAAGAGGGTGGAATGATGGCGGCGGGAGGGAAGCGTACAACACGAAGGACTGCGCGACTCGATTGAGCGCTCGCAAAAGGTTGGACTCGACGGAGGAGGTGACGGGCGGGTTGGAGTCTGGAGCCCCAGTCGAGGGCATCCTCTGTGAGGAGAGTGCGGCGCTCTGAGCAATCCACCGAATAGACTCAGTGTCTAAGCTCCGTCGAGAAAACAAGAAAACCTTATTCGTCCTTGAATAATCGCAATGGCTATGCAAAGCGAACACAGCGGAGAGAACGTACCACGGCAAGCACCTCCGCCTTGCTGGGTCCTGGGGCTTCCACAACAGTGCTACACTGTTGCCTCGCTAGCTGCTCTTCTGATTCGATCTGCCAGGGTAAATTGGAAAAAAATTAAAACCTGTTGCCTGAGAGCTGCAGCGATACGTCTGCCAAGATAAGGGGCGAAGAAGGTCCAAATGATGGTATGCCTAATAGCCTACAAGTCGCGGCATGCGTACAGAAAGGCCAACGCGGCCGAACGCGGGTAGTCTTGCCGGGGGAGCGCTCTGAGTAGTCCTGCCAGAGGAGCCGTATGTGTCACACTGCCACGTGTCCGCGCTGTGCGAGACTTGGTGAGAACGTGAGAAAGTCGACAGCTATTGCCGCATACCTGTTCAAGCTCATCACTTTTTACTTCCATTTGCACGCCCACACTGCAAGAGACACTACTGCGTGGTAAGATCGCGAGGCAGGTGGTGCTCAATCCTCCGAGACCACCCTTGCAAGGCATCCATTTCTTTTCGTCAGCATGCAAAACGCTTCGGAGCATGCATGAATAAGGAACGAGAGATTGGAGAATATTCCTGCAACTGTGAGAGCGCGTCTGTTCCGGTATGAAAGAAAGCGATTAGGAAGCACAAATCGGCCTGTGAGCTGAACTAGCGGCCGTTCAAGTTATCATAAATACTCGTACTGCCGCGCACCCGTGAAATAAAGCAAGATGCTAAGCATCAGAATGCGCAGGGAGACAAACATATGGAAATCACGTTCACCCAACGAGGACGTATTGATGAAGCTGAACCTTAAAGGGGCATTCATCACACCACCTCCCTCGACAACGGAAACTATAGCCATATCCCTCAGAGCACGTAAAATAAGTGGACGATGCCGCAGAGTCCAAGAGCACATACTAGTGTGTCACGTGCGCAGAGTTCGAAGCCCGCACAGGCGCCAGGTGAAAGCAATTGTGAAACGTTGATCGATCTTTACGATAGTTCAGTAACCGAACTGTCACTTCTCGCTCTTCTCGTATGGCATCACGGATTTCCATGATCTGCAACGATTCCAGATACAAAGAAGGATACGGATAAGAAATATTTTACGGGTTAACCAAGTCATAGAATCGGTTGGGGTGAACGTCAAGATTGCACAGAGGTGTAACGACTCCCGAACCTCCGTACCATACGTTGTCGCTGAATTCCTTCGTGCAAACTGAACTTTCACGTGCATACGGAGCAACCAATATTCCCTACAGGACAGGGCGAAGGACACGCATAATCCGTGATATATAATGGGTTGGCTGTCAACTTTGAGAGAATCACCTTGTTCTTTTCGGTCGCTGGCCCTTGAAGAAAACGGCAATTTTTGCCCTGCATAGTTTCACCTCCACTTCAAATGATTTTCTCATATCACTCAAATTCGGAAGATAAGCAGAAGCAGCTTACCAGAACTTCTTCTGGAGAATAGCCAGACATATCGAAAAACCCCTGGCTCGCATGCACTATCGGGTTATCGGGTAATCTTGCATCAGATATGCAAAAGGCAACTGTTCGGTCATCAAGGAGACTAGCGAGAGAAACCTCACTCATCATGTAAAGTATGTTATATGCTAACGGGCGACTCGAAGATTTGATAAAAGAATAATTCGTTGTGATTATGGTACGAGACTTCGAGCTCCACTTTCGCTGGAGGAAATTTAACTGCCCAAATCTTTTAAGGTAGCCCTCGTGCAACTCGTGACTCGTGTGGGGGATCTGCCTTCTCATCTCGAATTGCCGATTTGCGATTGGACTGTATTTTCCTATCCCCCCCTCGTTATTTACATGTGTCATGCTGTCATCTGCAAAACGTGCGATGTGATGTGAGCACAAAACGATCAACTGCTCAGACGAGAGCTCTAGCTCGTCAGTCATCTTTTATAAGTATATGTCACAGGTCACAGGTGAGGGCTTTATTTATATTTAGCGCCAGCGCCTCACAGCGCAGCGAGAGACAGAGTGCAGACTGCACTCTGTTTAAAATTACCAATAACAAGAGATAAAGTGCAGACTGCAGAGTGAGAGTCCAGTCGCAGTCGCAGTGGTCTCATGTAATACTGTAGTAATTCGTCATGACTCATCACGCGGCACGCAGAAAATGATGAGCCTCTCGCTCTCCTTTCCGACGAATTACCCGTACAAACAGTACAGTACACGTTGACGTACGCGTCAGTGACACAGTGCTGGTGCTTGGGGAGCGACGATCTTCTTTATGTTTGTTCTGAGTTCTCTCACAAATCTTGCGAGTAATAATAACAGTCACGAGTCAGCAAAAATGACGTGGTGGCGTGGTGCTTGGCGTTCATATACAGTAGAGGTGGCATCTGGCGTGGCATAATTCAGCATCTTGTCCGTCAATATTGAAACCATAAAAACGTTTGTCGCTCGCTCGTCATCGACAACCAATGGTGTTTTGCCATTTGTGCACTTACAAAAGTCGTATTGCAATGGCATCTTTGAGCTGGCATGTTCTGATTGGCTTTCCCGATAGTGGGTGCACATGGTAAGGGCCCTGCCAAAAAGCATCAGGTAGGAAGGATGGTGTTCCCTCCCCAACCCCGCCCCTGAGACCACCGTGGGAACGCCATTCGTCTTATCCCAGCTTCGCACGCAAGGCATTGCTCTTGACATTTCCAGGTCAGCAATGCCAAGAGAGCGTCATCGTCATCGTCATCGTCAGCGTCAGCGTCAGCGTCAGCGTCAGCGTCAGCGTCAGCGTCAGCGTCATCGCAATCGCGTATCGCTAACTAACGCTACTGTATCTTGTCGCTCGCTCGTCATCGACAACCAATGGTATTTTGCCATTTGTGCACTTACAAAAGTCGTATTGCAATGGCATCTTTGAGCTGGCATGTTCTGATTGGCTTTCCCGATAGTGGGTGCACATGGTCAGGGCCCTGCCAAAAAGCGTCAGGTAGGAAGGATGGTGTTCCCTCCCCAACCCCGCCCCTACCACCGTCCCCCAACCCCCGCCCCGCCCCCCACCGTCCCCAACCCCGCCCCGCCCCTACCACCCCTGCCGTGCCGGGCCAGTGCTGGGAACGCCATTCGTCTTATCCCACCTTCGCACAAGGGAAGCTTATGGGAGCCGATTCATGCGAAAGGTCGCCAAAAGTCACGGGGAGCCCAATCTTGCCACCCCCACTGTAAGGGGGGGGGCACAGTGGGTCTCCTGTCTGTCACCCCTCAGCCCGATGTGTCACCAGTGTCCGTTGTCACGTGTGTCACGGTGTGCTATAAAACACCTGACTCAGTATTTTATATCATCTTAGTATCCGAGAACACCCGCCCCTGCGAGACTGTTCTGCACACACGCACTCGAGTATATATTCTGCCTATATATCACTCTTCTTGTCAAAAAGAGAAAAATCGTGCCGAACCGCGCAAAAAACGCGACTGAATCGGCTGTCGTGGGCGCTGTCGCGGGTTGTCGCGGGCTGCTCGATGCTGTTTCCAAATGCTCGATGTTGTCGCTTCGTTTCCAAATTTCGGGAGGGGAGAGCAAAATGTCGCGACAGTATCAAGGATTTGGAAACTGTCACGGTTCTATACGAACTTGATATGTGGCGCGGTTGTTATTGAACTGTAACAAGCACGCGCAAGAGTTTGGTGGGTATGAGTGCAGCAGTCTGGAGACCCATAAGTTGTTACGACAATACGGTACCCCGCTGAAATTAATTTACAGTCAGCGATTCCGGCCATACAGTCAGTGATTCCGACCAATGATGTCCGTAAATGACTCCACGCGATATTTTGGACATCTCAATCGGCAATTCGAATTGTGGACGAGAAACGATTCAGGACTGACGTAAGCACACGCTGCAATGCTTGTGTCGAAAGGCATCGTTGGAATCGTGAAATCGAACATTAGATTCGATTCAGAGGTGAATGCATTTACGTTTAAATTAGAACATTTTAAAATTGGATCTACAAAAATAGGACAATTACATCCACGTGTAAGATACATCTTGATTTATAGACAGCACTTAGAAAATTTTCCACGACATCCATCACGACAGTCCCGAAAACTATGATGCCATCAGCAGATCGGAGTTCGGGGTGGCCCGAACCTGATACCATTAGATGAGAGCCTATTCAATCCGTCGGTCATATATTTTTCTCTTAAGAAAATGAATTAATGCGACGTCAGCTGAGATATTTGTTGGTGACCGGTTTCTTGCGTTCCAAATGGTGGTACAGATTGCGATGTCCATCGGTGCATCCACGTCGGATCCTGATGGAATTTGAGATAGAATCATTGCCATTGACCAATCATTTTGCGTGCACTTGATGCCATCGTTCGTTGAACTCCCACAGCTCAGCCCTTATGCTCCCAGTTTTGCCATCACCTTCGGGTGCCTGCTTTCCTTTGCGTGCAGGTGTTTCTGTTTGCCTAGATTATAAGTGGAATTTCAGCTTTGCTATTGTTTAACCGTGTCTTTATTATGTAGCTGATTTTGGGAGTCGTGTCAGGATGTCTCTTATTCCTGTTCGAACGAGCAAACAACGTCCGACACCACACACACCGCAATGTCGAGCATCCGTAACAGCAAGCGCACACAGTATCACTGGGATATTTGCCGGGTTTGTGTAGGGATGTCTGCGAAGCGCTTATTTTTCTCAACTGCAGTCCACATCGAAGTACCACACTCAGGATTTTCTCACAAACGCACGGCACGCCCGTCTTGCTGTGCGCCATTTTCAGGGAGAACGGCACATTGTTGTGACATTAGCTCAAGAAAGAGCGCTGGAAACCTTTTCCAGAGGTCTCAGTTCGATTCTGAGATGTCACTCACTTCCACGGTGAGGCCGTGTAGGGAAAATTGCAGGCAGGTACGTTCGCGGAGCCGTAAGCACTTTCTGCAGTACCTTTGATTGCTATTGCCTGCTTTCGAGTCCGCTGCAGGTCCTTCTTCGGAAGCCGTCTTTTCGGTGATACTAGCTCAAAAGAGCGCCGGTGTTTACATTCGGAGGTCTTAGTGTGACTCTGAGATATCACTTCCACGCTTTACGAGTACGCATATCTTCTAGCTTAGGGCTTTCTCTCACATGTCTTAGTTTGTTTTGCAAGGGTGCTCTGCTGCATTCCAGCTGGGTTCGTGAGCGCAGGCGTGTCCGTTGCGGACCATCCATTGAGACGCATCTCTTTTTGTGATATTAGCTCAATTCAGAGCGCCGGACACTCAGTCCGGAGGTCTCAGTTCGAGTCTGAGATATCACTTCCACCCCTGGTTGTGTAGTGTAGGCTGTAGTGGCTGCAGTGTTCCAGGTTCAAATCCTGACAGCCCCAAGTTCGAGCACAAGTTCTCGGTTTGCAGACCGAGAATATGTACTCGAGTCTCGATAGAAAGCATTCAATAGTCCCCTGTCACGAATAACGCTGCCTGGTGTTCCACTCGAGCAACCTTTTATGGGGTCCCTCCTAACGCGACACGGTACAGCATCTGTGCACCTGTAACATAAACATATCAGGTGTGCTTACAATCATAAGAGGGGCTGCAGTCTGACCGATGAGAATACGGTCAGTTCAGGTTAAAAACCTGACAGCCCCAGCGCTCGGGTACACGCTGTCGGGCACGAAGTCATGTACCCGAGCCTCGCCTTAAAAGCATCAAGGCCAAGCACTTGCCCCACATACAGCATTGCGTGATGCGCCGTTTATTCCTTTATATGAATGGTGTTTCGCAAAGGGTGGACACTGCACCGCGCGACCTGTGCCTGCAGTACAAGCTGCCGGGCTTGAGATCCCGTTTGACTCCCGTTTGACACAGCACACCACGATCGGAGCTGGCACGACTTGTGCATCAGCGTTGAAGCGCCGAGATTTTAAGAGGGGTTGAAATCTGGTTGGCAATACCCAGTCAGCTCATATTCAAAACCTGACAGCCCCATACGCCCGAGCACTTGTTCTCACGACCTGATAGGCAGGTGATAACATATGCTCGGGCCGCACCCTAACCATTTAAGTGATATGGTCGGCCGACCCAACTTCCCCTCGGTGTATGATGAGTCAAAACAAATGATATCTGTTTTCATGCACATGATAATACCGCAATAGTGTTATCATAGATATTACGTCAAATATATCTATAATTCTGAACCCTCAGCATCAGCATATCTGGAACTGATGCGTAGTGTTTTTCATATTACGAGAAAACTGCGGAAGGCATTTTGGGTTTCACTATAAAATCAATAGCTATGGATGCACGACGATCCATCATGCATATGATGGCTCCCTGAGCTCACAACACATGTATCGTTCCGAACCCTCAGCATCAACAGATATGGACGGCAACCGACATTCCCATAGCTTTTCACAACATGCGCAACAAAACTGCGAAAGGCATTTCGGGTTCCACTATAAAATCGATATCTATGGATGCACGACCATCCAGCAGGCATATGATGGCTTCCTGAGCTCATAGCACATAAATGTATCATTTGGAATGCTCAGCATCAGCCCATCTCGACCGGAACCGAAAATGTGTAGGGTATTTCATATCACGCGAAACTGCGGAAGCCATTGTGAGCTACACTATAAAATCGATATCTCGGGATGCACCGCGATGCATCGTGCATATGATGGCTTCCTGAGCTCATAACACATAAATGTATCATTTGGAATGCTCAGCGTCAGCCCATCTCGACCGGAACCGAAAATATGTAGGGTATTTCATATCACGCGAAACTGCGGAAGCCATTGTGAGCTACACTATAAAATCGATATCTCGGGATGCACCGCGATGCATCATGCATATGATGGCTTCCTGAGCTCATAGCACATAACTTTATCATTTGGAATGCTCAGCATCAGCCCATCTCGACCGGAACCGAAAATATGTAGGGTATTTCATATCACGCGAAACTGCGGAAGCCATTGTGAGCTACACTATAAAATCGATATCTCGGGATGCACCGCGATGCATCGTGCATATGATGGCTTCCTGAGCTCATAGCACATAAATCTATCATTTGGAATGCTCAGCATCAGCCCATCTCGACCGGAACCGAAAATATGTAGGGTATTTCATATCACGCGAAACTGCGGAAGCCATTGTGAGCTACACTATAAAATCGATATCTCGGGATGCACCGCGATGCATCATGCATATGATGGCTTCCTGAGCTCATAGCACATAAATGTATCATTTGGAATGCTCAGCATCAGCCCATCTCGACCGGAACCGAAAATATGTAGGGTATTTCATATCACGCGAAACTGCGGAAGCCATTGTGAGCTACACTATAAAATCGATATCTCGGGATGCACCGCGATGCATCGTGCATATGATGGCTTCCTGAGCTCATAACACATAACTCTATCATTTGGAATGCTCAGCATCAGCCCATCTCGACCGGAACCGAAAATATGTAGGGTATTTCATATCACGCGAAACTGCGGAAGCCATTGTGAGCTACACTATAAAATCGATATCTCGGGATGCACCGCGATGCATCATGCATACAGTATGATGGCTTCCTGAGCTCATAACACATAACTCTATCATTTGGAATCATATGCTCATATCTTTTATACTCACACCACCGCCTCCATGCGGACGGTGAGAATCATTCCGTGGCGGCGGTGTGTCTCGTGCAATCTCGCGCTCGTCATGACGGAGGGAGGCAAGTAGGGCAGAGGCCGCACCAATGATACGTGCGAACTCCTCGAGGAAGCCCGAGACGTCACTCGGCTCCCCACCTGCGTAAGCCAACCCGATAGGCGTGTGCGTCGGGATAGGCGCGGCTGCCTTGGTGGGGCGGGTGAGAGGGCCATTAGGGTTCGCACACCACCACACTTCCAGAATGTGAGTGTAAACCTCCTCGATGCTCACCTTCGCCAATTCAGTGTCCAGGCGAAGCGGGGTGATCACCTCCTTGTAAAATTCGGCGTCCAGTGCCGCCAGGAGTTGTCTCTTGGCGGCTTCGTCGTCCAGGGGACCCGCTCCGCTAGCCGCGATAGCCTTAAGACACTCGTCAAATTGGGCCACTAAAGGCTCTGGGTCAACAGAGGACCCAAAAGAAATGCTTAAGAGCTCCTCGTGATGTCGGAGCGGTCGATGCCCAGGCGGCAGCAGCCGCTTGGTGATTTCCAGGAGGGCACGCTTACCGTCGCGCGGAGAAATCCGAGCCGAAGCGTCAACCCACCTTCGAGCTGGAGAGTGGGGTGTTGTCAAAGAGACCAACGCACGAAGTAAAATGTCGTTGAAGATCGGGTGAACCTCTTTGGTGACGTCCACGAGGTCAAAGATGTCCTCGTTGGCGTTGTCCTTGTTGACAAACGATGCCTCCAAGGCAGTCACCAAGGAATCCCAAAGCAGTTGACGATGTGGTTCACTCCCTGAAAACGAAGACGCCTTCGTTCCCAATGTGTCCTTCGCGACACGCTTCACAACGTCAGTGTCCCAGGACGATTGTAACACGGCATTGCCGCGTGTCCTGTCAGCAGCAGCGAGCACGACCTTCGCCGACTGCGGGGTGCTCTTATAGCGAGCACCCACGTTCCTAGCAAAAATTGAATCAAGGCGCATTCTAGCGCCCACGGCAGGCGTACCAACTGAGGATGAAGTCATCAGAATAAATTCCTATAGGAGGGGGGTTGGGGAAAAGGCGAGGCGCAAATTGTAGGGTGGCGGACGACGGTAATGCAGTCGCGGAGTAAGAAGAAGATGGGGTCGAACGAAATCAACGAAGTCGAATACGCGACGGCCAAGGAGATGTTGACAGGGGTGATCAAGCCAAGTCTAAAACGAAATCCAACGCGGACACTCGAAGAAGTTGCCGAAAGTCCCAATCCGAAATCTCACCGCAACTTAGCGCAAACCGCACGCCCTAAAGTGGCCAATTCAACACCTCGCGAGGCCCCAACGCCCCGCCAAGCGGAAAAGCTTAGCCAATCATGGCAAAGTCAGCAGTGAGAAAAGCGGGGTAATACCCCATAACCTGTGAGATATAATATACCGTATTATATCGGGTGGTCACTGAATAGTTCTCATACAAGTGTAAACTGATTATAAGAGTTAAACGAATATAAGCCGTCTGTGACCTAGGTATCTGTCACCTAGTACTGTACGAGTACTGGTACAGCTAACGGGAGTCAGAGTAAGATATGACCTACGGGTCACTGAATCCAGCAATTCTCGCTGTTGAAGTTCCCCGTGTACCAGTTGTCATAACTCGCATACTGCTCCGGCGTAGGGCGATCTCCTGGGGGATGATGTGACGGGGGCCTGAGCTGGCGGTTAATGGGGTGATCGGGGTTAAAATATCTCCCTTCAACCCTGCGGCCCTCGTTATCGAAGAGGGCGCAAGCATCGAGTACCACCATTGCTGAGTTCAGCGTAGTAGTGCCCGGGATACCAGATGAGCCGGGCCAAGGGGTTCGGAGGAGATCTTGGCGGGGATATCGGCCGCCCAATTGGACTCCCCCAGCGTAAGGGCCAGGGGCTAGTCGGGCTGTCAGGCGAATAGGGTGGCGATGGAGGATCGTCGCTAAGCGAAGGTGATCGGGGTGGTATAAGTGTGAGGTGCGGCGGGGTTTCCGGTCCTCGTGTCGAGCCGCGGCTGGTGGCTCGTCTCGTACCGCATCGCGGGTATGAGCAGTTCGTGTCCACTCTGGGTTGTTGCCGGAGGTGCGTCTTGGTGCGTCTCGGGCGCGGGCTATGCCGGCTCTGCTCCAGTGTGGTCCCCGCTGCGATCCCACTCGGTTCCTCTGGTCCGACGTTCGTTACTGGCCACGACAAGGTGGAATTGGGGGTGCGGCCAGGTTGCCAGGTAGTCCCCGATCTGGCTTCAAGGGCACGAGGGTTGCAGGTCCAGCTGTCTTCGGAGGAAGGCGAGGGTGGAGACAGCGTGCGTGACGGGGATGATGACGTTCCAGCAGGGCTCAGAGCGCTCTGCTGCGATAAGGATGTGGGTTCCACCAGATCGCCACGCCGTGCCATCGCTTGGACCGCGCCGTCGTGCCGGCCCACCGTTCGAGGTGCGTCGAACTGCGCTCCAGGCGCGGCCCCCGATGGGCCACCATCGAAGCGCGCGCCGCGGTAGGACCATGCGGTCGTGCCGGAGTACATCCGGGAGTTGGGGGGTTATTACGATGGAAAACTGACCCTGTATTTTTTACCCTGTTTTTTTACCCTGTATTTTAAATACAGCCCCTGTATTTCAGTTCAGCCCCTGTATTTTCGATTTTTATACATTTTAGAAAATATCTCATACCCCCCGGAAATTGTGCTAGGATAACACACGGTGTCATGCGCGGATGACTCAGCAATGTCATACATGCCAGTAGTGTCATACGCGCCTTACAGCATTAGCGCCCGAGACCCCTGTTGAGGAAGAGACCCCCCTTATATGGGAGTACACAGTACCACTGTACTGTGTAATAATGTGACATGTAGAATACTGGCACATCATACTGCATGATAATGTAGTACAAGCATATGATAGGTTGATGAGACTTGGCCATGCTGACTAGGATTACCTCAGAGAGCTGAGTGAATAAGTAATGGCCAAGGCCAAAGAAACAGTTGAGATTTCTAGAGTAAAAACAGCCGCATGGCAAAAGTCAAATATAATACCTAATTCTTACATGCAAATATATGTAGTAAGTCTAGACATAGCAGTCCTATGTCTAAAGAGCTGACCTAGCAGTACCTAGGCAGTTAGTCATTATATGCAGTCCATATAAGACTCCCATCAGTAGTTACAGTGCCTTGTGAGGAGCAGTCCTCCCACAAAATGGTATCAGTGTGCTACGCACCACCACCACCACCACCGCTTCCACAAAATTTTTCTGCTTTGAAATTGTGACTTTTCCGACGAATTTGCGTGTGCCTCAGTTTTTCGAATGGAATTTGGGCTCTCGAGTTACTGGCGCGTTACATAACTTTGAGTCGACACTGGCCAGGAACGTCGTTTGCGACTTCCTTCAGCGAGATGACTTGTGACACTGTCAAGAATTCTTCTTCAAGTTACTTGTGAGACGTAATCTTTCTTCGCGGATTGCTTCATGATGGTTTCTTCGTGCAGCTGCGCGTGCTTTGCAGTCTTATCTGCTGTGAGTGCCTAGTGCGCACGCAGTTCTTCGCTCGGATGTTCGCTGTGGCGTTTGTTCCTCAGCAACAAAGATCCTTAGAATTGTCAAATGCAGCGTATGCTTTCTTCGCGCTATGGTCTGTGATGGAAAATTTCGGCTCGCCATGGAAGGGGTCCTACTGTGGCACAGTGTGCCACAAATAAAGTAGCCCAGAGCTATCTTTCGTCTTGCGTTCGCTCTGCGCCTGGGACTTGCAAATTACCTTTACAAATTATGGCAATTTTTGCGGGTGCTGCTTAAATTCGGGTTTAAGAATGGTCGAAATTCCGCTTCTGGCTGCTGGCCCTTGTGTTCGCACTCTGACGCGCTGGTCAACGACTCGTCGTTTTTCTTACTCGCTGACGGTTTTGCGCCGTTAATTCTTCTCGGGAATTGTACCAATTGGTCGGCGTTTTCCGCGGGATCTTCGTCTACTCTCCGCTCTGCAATTGGAATGTGTGCGCGATGTTCTTCTTTGGCTCGGAATTGGCGTGATGCAACTTCGAATTAGCGCTATTCCGCTGGCGTGCGTGTTCTTCGTCGGGTGTCTTTGCGACTGAGTGGAATTACGCAAATTTATGCTTTGGAATTCGAAAATGTTCTCTGAATTGGCAGATGCGGCTTGCGTTCCTTGCCCTTGAGCTCTGCAGCGCTCTGGCGTTCTTAACAGTGACTAACCCTGAGTGGTATCGCGCTGCAACGTTGCTTTGACTTCCGTGGGCCGATCGTTGGCCAATTTTGCTCGATTTGTTTTCATCTTACCTCTTCGGGTTCGCTGGAAAACTTTGATTGGGATTTAGTAGCGGCAGTTGTTTATTTGCTGTTAGGCTTCGCTCTTAACACTATACGCCTGTACGGCGGAAGCGCTGGCAGATTTTTCGGAATCAGATTGCTGCGTTTCTCCACCAGCTTAAGCAACCGTTTTCAATGTCCTCTTCACGGCGGGCTTCTTCGCTGTATGTTCCGCCTCAGCGGCGCTCGGGGGTGGCGGAGGCTGCTTCTGGGCCCTCCGGGCTCTCTAGCTCGGCCCGGGTGTTTCAGCTCCGGGATGGGCTTGGGGCTTTGGGGCCCACCCCGTACTTTGTCCCGGAGTGGGAGGCGCCGGCCGGGGCGCGGCGGGGCAGCAGGGGGGGGGAGCAGTACAACGCTCTCTGGAGGGCGAATACGCGCTTTTGACGGGCGCGCCTCTACCTCAAGAGGAAAGTCGCATCCAAGCATCGCTGCCTGCCACGCCCACGAATTTCCCCGACGGCTTGCGTGACTCTCCTGGGCTGGTATCTGCCACTGTGCGTATGTCTGGGTGCTACTCTACACCCCAGCAGCGTGCAGGGGGTGCAGGTGCCTCAAGTCTACAACGTAGCCAACCAGCTCTCGAGGAGCTCAACACGGTCGCTATAGCCACCGCTCATAATTTGAGATCATCTCCTCATAGCGAAGCTGTAGTTGACCATTTGCCCTTGGCACCAGAGCATCACGTTGGAAACCTGACCCATGAGAGCAACATTTACGCCTAGGCGTGAAAGTGCACCTCCAAGTGGCGAGCGCGGTTTGTCAAGCGTGAACGAGTGGAGCGTCCAGCTGGCACGCCAAGCTGTAGCAGTGGATATTCTAGCGGTATGTGCATTGCGTAATTGGTGGAGTACTTGGACAGCACGAGTGCTCAGCGGGCGTGTTTCATCTGCACTTACGACATGGCGCCTACGTGCCCGTCTCGCACGCATGCGTGTTTCCCTTACAGCATGGCACGAGCGAGCTCACCGCAAGAATCAGGTCCAACGCAAAAAGCAAGATTTTGCTGGACACGCAAGTTCACGATTGGCGTCCCGGCTCTTGAGTGCATGGCGAGAAGAACAACGTCGTGTAAAAGAGATCACTCTCGAAATCACGGTGTGCAACATCGCCCGGTCCGAGTTCTACGTGAGGAAGTGTATGAAAGCGTGGAAGGCTACCGTGGACTTCGCTTCCAAGTGCACCACCTTTGCGGTCCAGCGTGAACAACATGTGAAGCGCGAAGTCCTCCACGAGTGGTCAGCTCTGACGGACACGCCTGACGTGACCCCGAAGCAATGGGCGACCTTGCGTAGACATCTTCGCCGCCTGTGTGGCCAAGAAGACTCCATTGCTGCAATCACATGGGAGGTGCAGCTGAGAACGAAGAGTGGAGAGCAACGCGTGATCCCATCTCGTGGACTCCTTCTGTCGCATGTTACCTCAGCAAGCCACCATTATCATCACCTCCACTCTGCACGACCACTCGTCACGACCATCCCAGCCAACCGGCCTGCAAGGCTGGTGCGGTTGGGAGTGAGCGTCGAGGAGGTGATAAAGACTCTAAGGCGTACAACCACTTTGGGAGCAAGTGTTCAACAGCATGGCGTACATTCTGTACCTAGCCGCAACCCCTATGGCGTCTTGTCGTCTGAAGATGACTCCACGATCGATGAGGAAGACGTTCATTCCGCTGACTCCGCCCCACAACCACCTCGATCAAAAGCTTCATCTGCCCCACGACCCACACAACGAGAACGTGCTGTACGTGTCCAGGCTTTGACGGAGTTAGCCCACAAGAAGGAGGTGGCGAAGCAGGAGCGGAAGCGGCAGAAGTTGGCCAAGCGCAAGCTCGCCAAGGCTCGACGTCGCAGTGACGAAGGTAAACTGATGTACGACTCCACCTCTACGTCCAGTGAGGAGAAGTCCACACTTTCATCGTGTCAAACATTTTCTACTGAAGCGCTCTGCTCCGACGCCTCGCACACCTCTTCATCTAGGAGCTCTCGGCAAAAGGGTGGACGCCAACGGCGGCGCCAAGCTCAAGTCACGCAACACGAGCGGCAACTACGAGAGCTGCAAGAGGAGACCGAACGAGTCGCGTTGGATGCGGCCACTGCGCACCAAGCGCAGCTCACAGCGTTGCGCATGGACATGCACAATGCCGTGGAGGAAGCAACTCGGATGCAGCAGGAGCTCCGCACCAAGGTGTGCCAAGAAGCGCGACAGGCCGCTCTCGAATCTGCTGAGGAGCAGATAGCGCGCATGCAGCATGCCGCGGACGCTGTCTCACATCAGCATGAACAAGCGGTAGCATCGCAGGCGGAGGAAGCTGCACGTCATCATCAACAACTTCGAGAAATGCAGCGCGCCGCGGAAGAGCAACGCCAACAACTTGACCAAGCAGCTCGAGATCAACGACTGCTGGAGCAACAAGTGGCGGAGAGCAAGATGGTGGTGCAGGCCGCACTTGAAGCCGCTGACGGACGAGCGCACTCACGGCCAGGGCAACCACCTAATACCCCCGCGAGCTATGCGACCGTCACAAGTGACGCTCAAGAAGCTGAACACGAGGCTCTGATGGTGCCCCCGTCGGCCACGACTGTTGACGTACGGGGCCACAAAGGCGTGACGTTCGAGGAGGACGCCTCCACGCGTGCATCTTCCCCCACGAGTGTGCATGACCGCCTGGCCAAGGTGGACTGGCGATCCATAAGCGCGCCCGCTGCCGTTGCCATCCGGGCGCGTGTGGAGGAGCGGTTAGCTGGCCACGCGGGCAACCTCGAGGCGGAACGTATGTTCTTCGATGTGGCGAGAAAGTACCGAGACCATGACTTGGCGTCAGGGAGCGGGCCACCGATCTCGGAGGCACCGGCTTCCCAACTCCCTCGACCACCTCACTTGGGCACAGCAGTGATCCAGAGCGTGCACGACGAGGTCGCGTCCAGCACCACCAACATCCCATGCTCAAGATGTTCTCGCAGCCCGCAACCTCCGGTAGCCATCTGGAGTTGTGACGTGATGACGCTGTCAAACATGTCTGTCGCCGCTCAACTTGTGCCCTTGTGCATCTATTGCACACGAGGAGTTTGGCCGGGTGCATTCGATCAATTCCCCACAGTGAGCCCGAAGCCGCTGTCCACGATCGTGGGCGGGGGTGGCGGAGGCGACGGCGGAGACGATGACGACGATGACGACCAAGGGGGACCTGGTGGGCACCAAGGGGGGGGGGAATGGGCCGCCTAACGAGCCTAACCCTGACGAACATGGCGACCGCCCCTCACGAGACCCTGGAGGGTCCAACGCGCGTCGTGGCGGCAGCGGAGGGGGAGGAGATGACGACCCTGATGACGAGACGTCCTATAGCTTTGGCTCTAGCAGAAGGCCCTCGTGCAACGACGGCAGGCAGCAACGAGAGGAGTACACGAGGCACTCGTATGCCCTCAAGGCCGCGAAGGACATCATGTCCTTGTACTCAGCACCGTTGGAGGGGTCCACGAACCCCTTCGGCCCGCTGTTACGATTCGTGGACGAGTTCGACAGGTGCTTGACCCTTCCAGTGGTGCTCCTCGCGATGAACACCCCATGCAACGTGCCCAACGGAGCATTCGAGTTCGGAGAGCCGATTCTCTCGGTGCATATTTTGTTGAAGGAGATCACCCAGCACTGCTTCCCTACACCTAGCTCCGAAGGAACGGAGCTGCGAGGGGTTCTCTTGGATGCCGAAGCGGACAAGTCATTGAACCTTGAGAAGGTCATCGTGCCGCTGGCGAAGTTGATCGTGCCGCTGAAGAGTGAAATGGCCACCTTGGGCTCGTTCCTACGCCGAGTACGCCAAACTCAAGGACGCATGGCGACACCGCGCAAAGTGCGCGAGTTTTGGGATGGACTGCATCTAGCCCATCGCGTGGTGACCATGTTGGCGACACACGAGCTCACCACTCCGGTTCCGGAATCCGACCTCCTGGACGTCTTCCTCTCGGGCTTATCCGCGGAGGTACGGAAGGAGGCGTTCGAGATTGCAGAGCGGAAGGGGACCCCCTTGATCCTCCTCGACCGCGCCCTTCCAGCCAGTCGACGCCTAGCGCTGGAATACGCCATTGAGGCGGAGTTGCATTTGAACAACGCGACGAGTAGGAGAGCGCCAGTGCAGCTACTGGCAGCGGTGGAGGTCTCGGAGGAGCTGCTAGCTCTAGCCGAAGATCGTCCCGCGGGTGCAACTCCTACTGGGCAACGTCTGGGCTCCCCGGAGTACACTGGTTGCAGGTTGTGCCAAAGCAAAGAGCACTATGCTCGAGAGTGCCCACAGGCTGCTCTTCGTAAGAAGGAGTGGGCCAAAGCACTTCTGGCTGAAACCTTGGACATGATCATGCACGAAGTGGAAACGGATGAATACTGTGACGTGCTCAACGCGGTGTTGCCAAAGGAACTAATGGATTTTGCCGCGGAGGACTCCCTCGAGCTCGGAGTACCCTCCAAGTCCCAATGAGCTCGGGCTGTGCAACCCCACATCCCCGCGATGAGCCCCCCTCCTACCTCTCGGAGCAGCAGTTGCGGGAGAAGTGGAGAAGAGCCCGTCGACGTCAAAGGCGGAGTGATCCTTGCACAGGATACCTAGACTCCGATGAGCTCAACATGCTACCCTCGCGGGCGATGACTAGCCCTCCTACCGCGCCGGAGCGTCAAGTGGTCGAAGCTCGTCTTCACAAGGAAGCAAAGTCTCCGGTGTGTACGAGCGAGGACCTCTCAGACGACTCCCAGCACGTTGAGAAACGGCACCGACGTACCCTGAAGGTGACCGAGAGCTACCGCGTGCACTTGGAGCCAACGGGCCAACCATTGCAAGGTTGGCAATTTCGAGCTGTCCGAGGGCAAGGGACGAGCGCTCTACGCTCCAAGGTGGGCACACGGGGCTTGAGGTCCTCCATCAAGGCTCTGGAAACGGACCTTGCACCGCCCCGTACACCTCCGCGGAGCACGAGCCCACCGCTTTGGAGAGCCGGGCATCGACGCAGCAGCCGAGGACCCACGCGGTCACCAACGCACGGCGCGGTTACCGCCAACAAGCGAGAAGCTCGAGCTCGATCACCCTTACCCGCAGCCCTTAACAAACTTAAAAGGCTGCAAGAATACCGACGACGACGTCAAGACATCCAGCTTGGGCGTCGACCTCGTACGCCCTCACCTAACGACAGCACGACTGTCGAGGCAACCTCAACCGCACGGAGTGACCGCCCCCGACCATGGCTGTCACCGACCCATGCAGCTCGAGCTGAAGGAGCACCAAGGAGGAGGTGGCTCAGTGGGCTGGAGAAGGTTCGCCAACGAGAGAAGCTTAAGCGGGATTATGCCAGTGGCCTCCCATATTTGGAGCGGGACTCTCCTATAGACGAAGAGCTACTGCACATCTTAGCCAAGGAACAAGCGCAAGAGGAAGTAGAAGACGGACTCCTCCAGTACGCAAGTGACTTGGCGACGAATGATATGGCGCGAGCAGCGAAGGACAAGGTCATCCAAGTGGCCTTGTACCCACCTGATTACCCACCCAGGGACCTGGTGCAGACAGCCACCGCTCAAGGGCTCTTGGCCGATGCAGGCACCTACGAGTTACCATGGGACTCTGACATGGACGACCCTCCTGACCTAGGCGACCCTCATGCCAAGGACGACCCCATCGTATGCCAGCTCAACAGCATCATCGACAGTGGGGACATGAGCCCTGGCTGGAGTGATCTCTTGGCGGCTGTATCAACATCGCGAGCGCCACCTCGACAGATCAACAATTCCAAGGCCCCCACCTTGTTGTTGTTCTGGGCGTACGTGAACGGTCGTCGCGTAAAGGTGCTGGTGGACACTGGGTGCTCCACCAACATTATCTCGGACAAGACTGTACGCAGCATTCCCTCCCTGACGCCTCGACCTCACGAAAACCCCATGCGAGTGCGAGTAGCTGACGGCGCGTCGTACGATGTCAACACGTGCGTCCGTCCTCGACTGCAAGCAGAGACCACCAAGGGGTTGTACGTCAAGCAATTGGAGCTCAGGGTGATGCCCATTGATCTTTGCGTGGATATTATCCTTGGAGGACCTTGGCTAGCCTCCCACTCCCCAGTCACCCTGGATTACTCCCGATGGGGTTCCATCCGGTTTGGTTCTGGAAGCAAGAGAGTGGTCATTACAGGCTGCTCTCCGGAAACGCCAGACCCCTCAAGACCCAAGGATAAGGCCATGGCGCTGGTACAAGGAGTCTTGTTGGACCCCAAAAGGGTACGCAAGGACCTTCGAGCCCTCCAATCTAAGGATGAGTGTGCCTTCGTGGTGTACCTAGCACCCGACGGCACCTTCGGGGCGGTCGCCTGTAACGAAGAGACCGACGCCGAGACCAAACGCCAAGCCCAAGGACGCTTCGTCCGAGCGGCGCGCCACGTCTAGCTCTGAGTAGCAAGACGCCCAAGTCGCGGGCGCCATGGACTCCTCCCAAGCGGATCTGGGTGAGACGGACGCGCCTGCGCTGATGTCCGCGTCAGACACTGACTCCGAAGCCGAGGACGCTCTACTCCTCCGGGAATCTGTGCGGCCCAGCCCAAGCACCAGTGACGAGGACCACTTGGATAAGGTGTACGCAACAGTGGAGTCCACCCGCCCACAAAACTTTGACGTGGTCGCGCTGGAGGGTGCTGTTGGCCCCCCGGCGGACAATGCGCCATCCAACAACCTACATCTGGGGTTCTTCCAGAGCAAGCGCGAAGCTTTGGGAGCATTTGCTTTATTACCTGAGCACGTACGTGCCCAAGCAATCGACGACCACGCGCAAGGAAAACCACCCACCTGGCATGCCGAAGCCGCAGCCGCGCTGGAGCAGGGAAGGCGCTTACTCCGCGAACGTCGGCCGCGACGCAAGCGTGTGCGCTGGAGCGACGAGAAGCCCCATACTGAAGGTTTATCTCAAGAGCAGGCCGCTCCAGTGGCCGAGGAACCACCGTCACCGCCGCCCAAGCCCCATGCCATGGAAGCGGAGGAGCCGGACGAGATTGACGAGACGGTGTCCCCGGAGATATGGCAACAGCTGCGCGACCTTGAGGAGGAGTTCAGGGACGTCATATGTACGGAGCTGCCTGACTCCGTCCAAAGCCGCGACTACAAGAACAACATTCGCTTGCGATCCGACTGGAGTGGGCAGCCGCTACATCGGCGTAACTACAAGTTATCGCAAGAGGAGCTTCGGCAACTTCGTGCACAACTTGACGAGCTGTTGGCCAAGGGGTACATCCGTCCATCAGCGTCTCCCTGGGGTTGTCCGGTACTTATGGTGCCGAAGCCGAGCAACCCTAAGGAGTTGCGCTTGGTTATCGACTACAGGTCGATAAATGAGATCACGGTCAAGGACAAGTACCCTCTTCCTGACGTACAAACCCTCCTCGATGATCTACAAGGAGCAACCGTCTTCTCCACTGCAGACGCCTTGTGGGGATTCTGGCAAGTTCCCATGGAACAGGAGGACATCGAGAAGACAGCCATGACCACCCACTTCGGAGCTTATGAGTGGCTGGTCATGCCTATGGGACTGAGCAACTCACCAAGCACGTGGCAAAGAATGATGACGCAGTACCTCGGACACCTACCCTTCTGCAGAGTGTTCGTGGACGACATCATGATTTTCAGTGACACACCTGAGCAGCATGTCGGCCATGTACGAGCTGTATTAGCTGCCTGTCGCCAGCACAAAGTATACCTCAAGCGAAGCAAGTTGAAGTTGTGCATGCGAGCAGTACGCTTCCTTGGTTGGCCACGTGTGCAGTAAGGAAGGTTGTCGCCCCCAACGCGACAAAGTTGCCTCGGTTCGCGACTGGCCGGAGCTCGAGACTGTCACCCACGTGCGCCAATTCCTTGGAATGTGCGGCTTTTACCGGCGGTACATCCAGTCCTTCGCTCACATTGCCCACCCTCTCACTCGCCTCACGAAGATGGGAGTGCCATGGACTTGGGGCAAGGAGGAGAAAGAAGCCTTCCAACGATTGAAGTCAGCATTGATTTCAGCACCAATCCTCGCCCTACCGGACCAGCGCTCAGCAGCCGATGGGTCTCGCCCATTTTGCGTGCAGACCGACGCGAGTGCGGTCGCACTAGGGGGCGTGCTGATGCAAGACCTGGGACGAGGTCTTCAGCCGTTGGCCTTCGAGAGCAGGCAATTCTCCTCGGCCGAGCAGAACTACCACGCTGGGGAGCGGGAGTTGTGCGCCATCCACCACTGCACCACAGTGACGTGGAGGCATTACCTTATATTCACCGACTTCAAACTCATGGGTGACCACAAACCCTTGCAATGGCTCTTCGCGCCGGCTCGGGAGCTGAGTCGACGCCAAGCACGCTGGTATGAAGACTTGGTGGAAGTGGGCGTGCACCAAATGGAGCACGTACCTGGCCGATGCCTAGTAGTTCCGGACGCCCAATCCAGACGACCAGACTACAAGCAGTCATCCGCCAGGGAGGGGCTCAAGGAGAAGGGCGTGGTCGACCGGGACACAGACGAGCCTCGTCAGAGTGTGCCAAGGGAGTCGGCTGAGAGCTCAACCCCCGCCGATCCCACCTCAGTATTCGGTGCAATCGACGAGGACGACACCGACGAAGAGCCGTCCGAGGAGCCCGCTAAAGTCAAGACCCTTGAAGACCCCATCTCGGTGCTCGACTCCACGTTTGATTACTCCGACTCTGAAGACGAGTCTGTACCTCCGGTCAGCCCCCCGTTGGTCGTTGGGGAGCTCACTCATCTGAATGGGCTCACCTGGGTGGAAACCCCCGACCTGTGGGAAGACGCAGCTGAGACGTTGCACACCGCGGAGCGCGCCTTGCATGAAGCCACCCTTGCGAGCGTCACTACTCGCTCTCGCTCGCAACCGGAGCAAGCCCCCTCTCCAGCCCCCTCAACTCCCCTTAGTCCTTCCCCTCCCAGCAAACAAAGTTCCCCTCCCGCGTCAAGCTCCCACTACGATAACGTGGTGGACCGGCAGGACTGGAAACTGGTAAAGGAGAAGTTCGAAGAGATCTCAGCGCAGTACGGCCCGTTCGACGTGGACGCGTGTTGTGACTCCATGGGCGTCAACCGCCAGGTGGACACCTATTGGACGGAGTGCCTCAAGCAGCAATGGCGGGGAAAGCACGTCTGGTGCAACCCCCCCTACACCAAGGATAGCAACCTCATTGAGAGGATCCTACGCCACTTTATGGCTGAGTGGCGCGCCGACCCAGAAAACACGTCGGCGATGTTCCTACTGCCGGACTATGACGCGTCCTGGCGCACCCTTATCCAGCCCAAGTACGGCCTGCACGTGGTCAAGGTGTTCGACCTCAAGGATGCCAAGGGTCACCCTACATGCTTGTTTGAGTCACCAGATGGAGGCCGACCAGCGCTGCGGTGGCCCGTGCTGCTGGTGTGGGCGCCAGCGGCCAGCCGGACTCGGCCTCGAGCGAAGAGTGCCCGTGCGCCCGCCGCTCAAGGGGCAAGCGAGCCTATGGTCACGTCAGGGCCAGCGGCCAAGGCACGCGCAACCAAAGGACCACTGAAGGCATGCCAGTTCGTGAAAGCACTACGCGCGGAGTACGAACGTAGCCCTTACCTCACGATGTTAAAGGAAGAGCTTTTAGCCGCCCCGCACCAGCGTACGGACACCTTCCGTATGGTTGACGACATGATCTGGCGCATCGCGGAGGGACGCTACCAGCTGGTGTTGTCGTCCGACTCTCCTCTTCGGGAGATAGTCATGCGTGAAGCGCACGAGTCTCCCGCGGCGGGACACACCGGGCGAGATAAGACTCTTGCTCGGATAGTGCGGCGGTTCTGGTGGCCCCGCATGAACAAAGACGTCACCGACTGGACCCGCTCGTGCTTGATATGCCAGCAGACCCGCCCGAGGAACAGCTATCCGGATGGCCAGCTGAACCCCCTCCAGGTCCCGGTCAGGCTGTGGCAGGTGGTGAGCATTGACTTCGTCACAGGTCTGCCGCGCACGGAGCGGGGCTACGACGCCTTCGCCACGTTCACGGACAAGTTGTCAAAGATGGTGCACGTGGTCCCCATGCTGTACTCTGACAGTTCCGCTGAGCAAGTGGCACGAATGTACTTCGACCATGTTTGGCGACTGCACGGTGCTCCCATGAAGATCGTTTGTGACAGGGACTCTCGCTTCCGTGACGCCTTTCATATGGAGTTGCATCGCCTTATGGGGGTGCAGGTGGCCTCCACTACGCCGTACCATCCACAAGGGGACGGTCAAGCGGAGCACACTAACCACACGGTGGAGCGCATGTTGCGCGCCTACGTTGACGCAAACGAGACAGACTGGGATTTGTGGTGCACCCCGGTGGAGTACGCCATTAACGACTCCAGGTCCGCAGTTACTGGATTCACACCCTTCGAGCTTTGCTATGGGCATGCCCCAGCGTCGCAGCTCGACTTCTTCGTAGAAGCTGCGTTGGCCTCTCGTAGGGGCCGCGCCAAGGGGGGGAGAGAGGACGTCGTGAAGAAAGGCACGGCCCACGAGACCGCCCGGCAGTTTGTTCAGCAGTTGCAGACTGCTCGCGATAGGTTGCTGGTAGCTCAGCAGCAGCAGGTGGCCCAGTATGATGCTCGCCATCGCGCTCGCCGGTACGCAATAGGTGACATGGTGTGGGTGGACGCCACGCATCTCACCCAGCCCGGGGATCGGGGCCTACACAAGAAGTTGCTGAAGAAGCGCCTGGGCCCGATGGAGGTGCTGGAGGCCTTCCACAGCGACCGGCAGATGGAGCTCGCCCCCGAGGACCGAGGGGCCCCCGCGGCTTACCGCCTGAAGCTACCACCACAGTGGAAGGTGCACGACGTCTTCACCGTGGATAGACTCACCCCAGTGGAGTCGGGCCAGAACAAGTTCGCGGGCAGGAGTGCGGAGATTCCGCCTCCCCCTGTGGACGTGAGCGGTCGTAAGGAGATGGCGGTGGAGTGCATTGAGAGGTCACGCACGAGGAGACGTAGCGGGCGGACATGGACGGAGTACATGGTCAATTGGGTAGGTATGCCGCGCTCCGAGAATGAATGGAAAACTCGCGAGGACCTCGAGTTCGATGGAGTTGGCCGAAAAGGGATACCTAACCGCGCTCTTCAGGAGTTCGAGAAGGTCGAGGCCAAGAGGCAAGAACGTGAAAAGAGTAGAGTCACTCGCAAACGCGAGGAGTCAGCAGGAGCGATATGGTTGACGGATCCTGAAGAGTTACAGGCGGACGGAATGGCGTGGATCCCGGAAGAACGAGCCGACGACGAGGTGGGCACATTCGCGACGGTGTCATCCACTAGTTTCATGCCATCTCAAGGACCTGGTCGAGGAGCGGCATGCCTACAGCCGTCTCGACGCCCAATACGGATCTTGGTGTTGTTTTGTGGCACAGGCTCCGTCGAACGGCAGTTCAGCAAGCAGTTTCCAGGGTGTGAGGTAGTCTCGGTGGACATCCAGAACCGATGGAAGCCCACTGCGAAAACGTCCTGCACTGGGACTATCGGCAGTTCTCGCCCAAGCACTTTGACGTCATTTGGGCGAGCCCCCCATGCACGGAGTATAGCCAAGCCAAAACGGTAGGGATACGAAACTTGCGTGGTGCTGACAGACAAGTGCGGAGAACATTGGAGATCATCAAGTACCTCCAGCCGAGCTTCTACTTCATTGAGAACCCGCGTGGCCGAGCTCCTCATGGGTTACACACTCGCCGATGCATGCAAGGGTTGCCACCTCCGCATCTGGCTACGTATTGTAAGTATGGTATGCCCTACAAGAAACCCACCCACTTCTGGACCAACGCACCTATCGCCACCCTGAAGTCTTGCGACCCCGAAAACCCCTGCGACTTCAAACGCCGTTATGGGCGGCACGAGAAGATGGCGCAGAGCGGCTCCGCCAGCAGAGAGCCGGGCGACCCTAGACCAGGCATGGGAGCTGGATGGCACGTGTATGGCATCCCCGCAGCCTTGCTTAAACAATTATTCAGCTCTCTACCGGTGGAACAACCCGTGGGGGCAATCGCAGCGGTGTGTGAATACCTAGCGGAGCTGCTTTGGAGAGATGAAAATGAGACAGATCTCAACGATGAAAGAGTCTGCGCTAATCCGGAAGAAGCTGACGAGGAGCCGGTGACCTTGATGCCGGAGTACAGCCCTACGCCGCCACCAGTGATGTCCGACGACAGCGAGTGGGACACCATGGGCTCCGAATCAGCCTAACGACTGTGCATCTAAGCACAAGCGAGGACGCTTCCCACCTGAAGGGGGGGGGAGTTGTGCTAGGACAACACACGGTGTCATGCGCGGATGACTCAGCAATGTCATACATGCCAGAAGTGTCATACGCGCCTTACAGCATTAGCGCCCGAGACCCCTATTGAGGAAGAGACCCCCCTTATATGGGAGTACACAGTACCACTGTACTGTGTAATAATGTGACATGTAGAATACTGGCACATCAAACTGCATGATAATGTAGTACAAGCATATGATAGGTTGATGAGACTTGGCCATGCTGACTAGGATTACCTCAGAGAGCTGAGTGAATAAGTAATGGCCAAGGCCAAAGAAACAGTTGAGATTTCTAGAGTAAAAAAACAGCCGCATGGCAAAAGTCAAATATAATACCTAATTCTTACATGCAAATATATGTAGTAAGTCTAGACATAGCAGTCCTATGTCTAAAGAGCTGACCTAGCAGTACCTAGGCAGTTAGTCATTATATGCAGTCCATATAAGACTCCCATCAGTAGTTACAGTGCCCTGTGAGGAGCAGTCCTCCCACAAATACTGTCACCCTGCATGCTTCCCCCGCGGAAGCAAAAATTGTTACGACGGCACACTTTGGCAATGCTTAGAGTGTGTCATAGAAGGTTAGAGAGAGTCTATGCACTTAGATGAAGTGCATAGATCTCGGATTATTAAATTTTCCTCGGATTAAAAAATTACCTAAGTGTTGCATCTATTATATACTTAGATGAAAGTGTTATGTGCAGGTGTGCAAGAAGGTTTCCGCAAGGTTGATTGATTGTAGATCATGCTACAAATATTGTCACCCTGCATGCTTCCCGCCCGGTGGTCGAAGGACCGAAAGCAAGATAGATGGCACCAAATGGCAATGCAAGGAATGCGCGACTGGCGCATCATTGTAATACATTGGTAAATTTTTATAATAATGCCTTTGTTATGCCTTTATCGTGCCTTTATTAAACCTTAGTTTGCAGCTGTGGTGGATGAGCCTTTCTTAAACCCTAAAAAAACTGCCCTCGTTACGCCTTTGTTGAGCCTTTATTAAACCTTCGTTTGCAGCTATGGTGGATGAGCCTTCCTTGAACCCTAAAAAAACTGCCCTCGTTACGCCTTCGTTGTGCCTTTATTAAACCTTCGTTTGCATCTGTGTTGGATGAGCCTTCCTTAAACC